>JAXHKN010000428.1:0-23056 GCA_038407165.1 Ceratocystis variospora | reverse complement strand
GTGTGTGGAGAGGGAGGTGGGGGGTGGGGTGGGGTGGGTGGTGGGTGGTTGGGGGTGGGGGGGGGTGGTGGGGGGGTGGGGTGGGGTGGGTGGGTGTGGGAGGGTCACTCCTCGCTTTCTGGTTCCAAGGACTGGAGACTGTAAGTCGCCAAAAAGGGGGCTACATTGTAACTCATCAACACTCGTAAGACAGCGGCCACTAGAAAAGTGAAGGGAATTCCATAAGCCCTCGGATGCTCACAAAGTCTGGGTCTTTCTCGTCTTTGGAGGTGTTTTACTGGACTTAGGGTATATCTGGGGGTTTCGTTTTTTTTTTCTTGCTGTTGGCGACTACAGGATATTTCTGCGAAATAACAGTAGGTAGACGTGAAATAATACAATACAATACACGATATCCCATTTTGAGAGTCTGGAGCTTCGGAGAATCCCAAGTTTTCTAGTACTAGTTGCTCTAAACTTCTATCGCCTATATCTATGTGGTCCCGGGTGGCGGTCTTGCCTTACAGTGGCAAGACAAAGGCATCTGAAGTCACCGAAAGCAGGGACATGTATATTGTTGTTAATGTTACGTCTATATACGTTCCGTGGCTCCCATTTCTTGTGCTGCTATTGCCTCCCCTTCTGGCACTAGATGGCGGCGGTCATCTAAGCCAGCTATTTTTGCTCCTCCGGTTGGGGGAGTGAGGCCGCGCTTGGTAGTGGCACTTTGGCCGTCCGGGCCACAACGGGCTGCCCTTGTTTAGCGGTCAGTTTTGGCGCAAGTGCCCTGGCTTGCGGCACCGGAATCAAGTGTTGTGCGGGTCATTGAGGGCTTCCATGTCAGAAGCCATTCCATACACCTCAGCGACATAACTGGTGTATATCTCCGCCCGTACAGAACAGAACGGCAGACGTCGCGGGGCATCTTCCTATTCAAGCAGTCCTTTGTTGTAGAATTTGCTTGTATTCATAGTTGTCCTTTTCTTCATTCGCCCCCCGAGTACTTCATGGGGTATTTATGCCCGGGTTTACGGGCATGTTTTCCTTTCCGCCACGTCTGCTTGGTCATTTTCTGACACCTTTCAGCGGGCTCGTTGGCCCTTGATCTCTGCCTCGATGAGCAGGTTTTCAAATTTTGGCAGGAAGGTGGCAAAGGGTTTTTGGAGGCCCTGCCGAAGCTGGGTTATTCTGGCCAGAGCCCGTTGCGCAGCGTGGGGGTTGACGAAAGTGGCGCCTAGCGTCTCTAAAAACCGGGCCGCGGTGTGGCCCTGTGCAGTGTGTACTGCGTGGAGACGATGTTCTGGGCCTGGGTGGACATTCGTATCCACAAATAGGCGAACTGGGCGCTGCCGCTGCTAAAGGATCTGCTGCTGCAGATCTATCATGACCTGACGTGATTCCCTGGAAGGTTAGATTATCCTCTGTTCAGGCGCGTGGAGGATTCTGTGTTCTGATTCCCGAATCAACCCGTGCAGATGGTGCATACCGTTTTAATGCTAGGCTCAAGGGGTTGGGCTTGGGCAGGCGGATGCTGTTGGGTATGCTCAGAGGGATATCAGCATGGACCTGTTTGTATCCATCCAGTTAAGGAAGTTTTCAGCTTCTTATTCTGGGATGTCGGCTCTTGGGTCCCATACCGTGTGGTGAAGGTTGAAGTCTCCCAGTATCTCAGTATCACCGTGTTCTTCAGTTCATGTGGCAGGCTTCTTAACAGGTGTACTGCTCCGTTCGTCCTAACGCTGTTTTCCCTGAATTGTAGATGCTCATGACCTGGAGGGTTGTTCCTTCGGTTTCAGCTGCTACCGTGTTTGTGTCTGGGTGGGCGTCTATTACGGGTGTCGGGTATATCTTGAATTTTGAGTACTTGTATACGTAGGCCAAGGATCTTTTCCGGGGTTGCACGTTGGGGGTTCCGTACATTGAATGTGTGGTCTCCTTTCTGTGCCTTCTTCAGCAGCGGGAGCACCTTGGCGGGGGAAGGGGTTTGTAGCCGACCTTTTTGACTATTCTCTCGTTTCGATGTCTCCGCTGTTTTTTCGCGTCAGCCTTTGGTTTTGCCGCCCTCTCGTCCATGTCGAGGGCTTCCGTGGCGATCTTAATGGTCTCAGCCCGTCCGTCGAGATCCCGTTTCCTTCGTTGTGACTCCTCTTCTAAGGAATGCGTGTCCGCCTGTTTTGGCGTGGCGGCTGTCCTGGAGTCCTTTCGTGGACTCTTCGGCATTCTTGTTTGAGGTCTCCTTTTCTACGGGAGGCGGTTTGTGGGCTCGCGGCCTCGCGGGGTTAGACCGCTTTATCAGTCATACTCACGTCCGCCATGGCATGAGATGTATTCTTATGGTGATTCTTGTTGTGTTATCTTCGTAGTCTGTTGAGTTGTTCTGATGATTTGAGGAGGTTGTTTAATCGTATATCCGAAAAACACGGCCCTTGGCGGGGGTACCTTTGGTGTCTGGTGCCTCCGCTTCTTTCGGGCTCCTGGAGGACGGTGCCTATGACACCTACAAGTGTCTATCATACTTTCGTTCTTCTTTGACTTCGTCATGGATTTTGACAATGAGCCGTGGAGTCTTGAGGCTGCGCTTACCCAACTTTGAGGTTAACCTCGTCGTCGGGTCGCCCCCTTTTGACGACACATTTTGCGACCGCCAACTCCTCATCGCCGCACCACCACTCCAACGCAAAGAGCACCTCTTCACACTCAGGGCTGAATTTTGAGAGTTCACAGCCAATCTTGCTTCGCTCGTCTCGCCCATATCTGTGGTCAGCCTTGCAGAAGGTTAATTCTGACCGGCAACAAATCTAGCGTTGTTTGATCATGAGGCTTCTGGTAGATGTAATGTTAAATTAATTAGTCCTCGATATTTTGATTTATTTCAAAGATGGCGAAAAGTATGACTACTCCTCTTTTCATATATAATGACCTCTTTTTAGATAAGAGTCTCATCGCATCAGTATATCCGAATCTATCCAGAGCTCTCCCGGAAGTCTGCTTCAACATGTACGATACATGTAAATCAAAATATCGAGAAGCAAGTGGACGCAAGATAATGGCTGCCCTTGTCAGTGACATCATGGATATCGCCGTGAACATTATTCGCAATGAATTTGTCCCAGACTGTCTCTTTGTCTAGGTCCGAGGGGTCCAGGTAGTTTCATAAGTTTCAGGTCTTCCGTGAGGGCCTGGCCAGGAGTCTGTTCTCCTGTGGTCGCTTTCAGGTGGGGGTGGGTGAGACTTTTGTGTTGGCTTTGGGCAAACGTCCATGGTCTTCCCCTTTGCTTGGCTTCGTCGCGGTCGCCTCTTTGGTATTGTGAAGACAGCAGCAAGAAAGCAGGAAGACGGAGGAAAGAAACAGGAAAACAGAACCAGAACCAGAACCAGAGCCGGAGCCGGAGCCGGAGCCCCGTCGCTAGAAATACGGCGAGAGCCAAAATTCAAACAACAAAGTAGCCTATCAGGGGCGCAGGCACCAATGCAAGCGCCTACAAAGCACTGTACATATCGATGAATATAGCGTTGGAAGCCCATCATCCACTTACCATACGCATGGTCGGTTCGTATATGTTAGTGGTAAACTATTTAGAGAAGAAAATGCAACCACACTGTTGTATCACTGTAGACATTGGAAAGGAACAAGCGAACAAACAAACTTAGCCAGCGTCAATTCGTTCTCCATGGTTCCTGTAAATGTTAGATACACCCGTGTTCAAGCTGGATCGGAGGATTGGCTCTATCGGTTTGATTCCAGCCGCTCTTGTAAGGATGGGATGGTTTATCCAATTATAAGCTTGATTTAACCGTTGTAGAGAACACATGGAAGATGCTTGAAATACACCATACATGTGCTCCTACGCTCCTACTAATGTCAACCGTCCAGAAACTGTTCCAGAATATGGCCTGGCTCGTCTACTCCTGCCTAGAGCCCGCAATTGCGAGCTGGTGGTGAAAGAAATAGCAATAAATAACCCATTTGATCCTGGACTTATCAGACCGTAGCGATTCCAGTCGGGCGCTAAACGTGACTTGGCCCTAAATTGCTGCTTCAGACTGAGGCAGTTTAGGTTGTACAAGTACACATATGCGCTGACTTGGGCCCACAGCTTCTTCTAAGAAGCAATCGTTTATTTTGCCCGACCGCCACCAATACATGCTGCTGTCGTCATAGCTACATTACTATCGTGATTTTCTATCCCAAAATCAGGTCCTGTTGGGAGACTGCCAGATCCACTCCAAGAAAGCCTGGTATGTAAAAGGCACAAATAAGACCGTAGCTCACACTACGTTGTTGCTGCTGTCGTGGCTAGACTCTTTGGACGCCAAGTGATGCTTCATGCTTTACTTCCCGCAGGCCATTTGTAAGTCTAAAGCCAACGTGACATCCCCATCCTAAGCTTGGCATAGTGAAGAGCATTGAAAGCAAAACAGCGCCAGAAGAGCCACAGTTAATGGCGATTATATTAAAACCAGGGTGTAGTTGTTTAACTCTACGCATAGTTAGTTGCACAGGCAGTAAAGATAGGACCATGTTGTTGTTTCGTGAGGTCATCCAAGTGGCTAGTCATCGTGATGGATGCATCTAGCGAGTCAACAGCCATGCAATTACCCCACCTCTACGCAAACTCTACAGTATAGAACGCAAAAAGCTGAAGATACGGACGGGGGTACAAGCGAGTAGGGCCATGGTTTGATTAGAATTTACAAAGGAACTTCAACCGCGAAAAGGGCCATTTGGAGGCATGGAAAACATAGGGAACGAAAAAAGAAAAACAAGGAGCTAAAAGGACCACTGTAACAACCCTGTTGTTATCCTGTTGTACATGTTTCTAATTGAAATTGGAAGTCCTTGACAGCCTTCAACGTCAGGGCATATTCAACTGCGATCTTCAGCGGCACCAACTACGCCGGATTTTCGTCCTGACTAAGATCAAGATTGGCGTCCTATCAACGACAACTTTTCTCTGTATCACTTGACGCAGTACGACACACTAAGGTCCCTGCCATCCAGAGCCTTCCGGGTACAAGCCGAGCAGCCCAGCCCACCACAATGCCACGAGAAGGGAATGCTTATATACCCAACTTGCGGGCTGTCAAAGTAGACATCTACCCTCTCAACCTGGCTTTCCAAGAGCGTTTCGCCTTTCCAGCCCGGAGGTCCGCTGTTATAGAGTTTCCCTCCAAATTGCGGCAGTCAGAAACAAAACAAAAGCAAAACAGAAGAGAAGCCGACTACAACCAAGTCAGAAAACACAGTAAAACGCGCAAAGCAAAAGCCAAAAGCCAAAAAGCAAAGCTCGGCCTCTGGCAAAGTCGTCAGTCATAAACCCTAACCAAGGGTTGCACAAGCGACAAGGTCCCACATTTTGTGGCTCTTGCACTACGCAAAAATCTTGATTTGCTATGGTTGTGAGCCAGTTGCTGTGGTGACGCACTTGGGCTTGGGCGTCACAATGGAGTTAAACTGTGTTGTTGTCATGTTGACGGCTGCAAAAAGAGGGAAAAAAGAAGAAAAGCGAGAGACAAAGGGCAACACGACCCTGTGAACTACGAAGGCGGGCGTTTAATATTCGTCGTGGCACCTCCAAAAAGTCCGAAGCCAACAATAAAAATAAAATAAATTATTTTTGCATCTCGTCCTTGTAGAGTAATTACCTGCACCAGTTTTCCTCCTCCCTCTCGCTCCGTTCCTTCCCTCATGTTCTCCCCCGAACTGCAAAGTCTTCTTCTCTGTTCACGAGATTTTTCTATCCTCATTTTAGCTTCTGCTTGACAGCCTGCGGAATATCATTAGCATTGCTTGTTCTACATTCTTTTGTTTGTCTCTTTTTGGGGGGAGGAGTTTTTTTGAAGCCGTTCCTATCTTTTTTAGCTCCATTCGTTTCTTTGCTCAGAGGGAACCTCGACTAATCAATCCATCCTATCCTGGCCCAGTATAGCTTCAACTTCTAGACCGCCCGTCTCCCAACCAGGAACATTTGGCTTTTTTGCTTTCGCTGGCAGCCCTTCGTCTGCTGCGATTGCCACATACATACCGCGAAACAATAGAACTACCAAGCATCGCCACATTTCCAGCGTGCAAGTCGAGCACCTTTGGGAAGAGGAACTTGGAGATGCTTGTTACGGCTGTGTGCTGCGACTAGTGATCTCCTCTCTTCCGTTGTCTCCGCTCTTTCATCTGCTGCTGCTGCTGCTGGCCTTCGCACACCTACCTCGCTCTTTACCTATATTGCCTATTGCCACTTAATTACCCCCCACCCCCCGTCCCCCCCCCCCCTCCTTCCCCTCCTTCCCTCTTTCCCCTGCCATACCTCCGGTTTTGTTAAGATGGCGCGCTTTTTCTCAGCTACCACCACCACCACCAGGAAGCACGCCCGCCGTTTTTCAGCATCACTATCGCCATTCTCTTTTCTGGCTACGACTGTATTCGTTACCGCAGCCGCAGCTGCTACGGCTGATACTTTCCCTTATGATCCCACAACACTCTTAACACTAGGCGATACTGTATACGCCTTCCAAGGCTCCTCTTTCGCCTCTTATAACGTTTCTACCAGCGACACGGTCACGACATCTCCCAACTGGACCAGCATCACCGACCAACTACCCTTTGTTGGGGATTCCAAAACCTCCACTTATTCAGCTACTGTGGCTAATGAAACATTGGCTGTTTATGCTGGTGATTGCAAGCGCGGCGACGGTAGCATTTGGGTCTATGACCATTCAAGTCGCCAGTGGACCCGCAAACCCGTCGTCAACGGTACAGACGATGCTCCTTTTATGCTTGGTGGCGCCGTGGGCTTCGCCAGCACCGTAGACCCTGACACTGAGATCGAGCCCAGTATTTACGCCTTCGGCGGCATGTGTGGCTCGCCCAGCTCTAGCATCTGGGCTTGGCAATCCGCTTCAGACTTCACCAACCACATGATTCGCCTGTCAGCAGATTCAAGGTCGGCCACTACAAACTACAACGCCAATATTCTCACCACACAAAACACACCAATTGCCGCCGCTGGCTTCACGTGGACTGCTACAACCCCTGCCATTGCCAGCAAAGCAGAAACAGTTGAACAGCAGGTTGACCATGTCATGATCGGCGGCCATACTGCCTGGGCGTTTGTCAACATGAGCTCTGTGGCGCTCTGGCAGCTACCTGAAGAGACGTGGACTTTTGTTCCGGTCACTAACTACGACAGCATTTCTAGTCGTTCTGGCCATACTGCGGTCCTGAGTCAAGACGGCTCCTCGCTAGTGCTTATGGGCGGCTGGGTTGGCCAGGTCACCAATCCAGCTAGTCCACAGCTCATTATTCTCAAGATGACTGACTCGGACAAGAACTGGAAGTGGGAGATCCCCGATAACCAACCTTCGGGAAACGGCATCTTTGGCCATGGTGCCACCGTTTTACCAGGAAATGTGCTCATGGTGTATGGAGGCTACGACATCACCTCTTCAGGCTCCACCAAGCGCGCTATCTCTGGCAGTTCCATGTTTTACAACATGACCAGTGGCGAGTGGACAAGCGACTACGTCAATCCCGAAGTTCCAGTAACCGAATCTCCAACATCCAGCCTTTCACCTTCATCAACTTCCGCCGCTACAGAGGCGACCTCGACGGGTTCATCCTCTAATTCAAACAGGATGCGCAATATCGGGCTTGGTCTTGGTCTTGGCCTCGGTGTTCCTGCCTTGCTCCTCCTAATTCTGCTCTGCGCCTGTCTGTACCGCCGCCATCGCTCTAAGAAATCGCGCGACGACGTCATCCGTGCCTTGGCCCAGGACGAATCGCACTTCCTCCACCCGGCTGAGGGCACTCTGAGGGAGAGGGGAGGTGGCACTTCGTGGTTTTCGCGATCCAAGGATCCCTGGCCAGTTGCTCCTCGCGACTCTGCGTACGAAAGTCTCCGGGACAACCACAATGAGAAGGCTGGGAGCCCCATTGAGGGCAGATCTAGTATGCAAGTGTCTCGCGGCGGTGAGCCAAATAGCTCTCGTGGTGCGTATGCTGGCCTTGTTCCCAACGAGCCTATTGAGCCCATTAATGAAAATGGCGAAGATGATACTGTTATTATACACCGCGACGTCGACGTTGGACGCATGGCTGATGTCCACCGGCCGCCTCCTGCGGAAGACTGTGCTACGCCCAGCTCCCCACATGACCACCCTAGACATGCTATCAATGCTCCTATACGCCACACAACCAGTTCCTTTGATACCCAAGCCCCAAATTGGATGCGTAACCCAGATGATCTTGACGACGAGCTTCTAGCCCGTATGAACCACGGTAAACAGGGATCAGCGGAGATCCGCAATGCACTTGCCGCTGTTGAAGGCCGACCTGTGTCCAAGGCTAGCAGCAACAGTAATCCTTCATACAGCACGGCCAAGTCAACGTTTGTCGCCCTCCGAAACGAAGGTCCTCGTCTTCTCATGGGTGAAGATCGCCCTAGGACACCACCCATGGCAACTTTTGCATCCCGACAGACAAACTACAGCGAGGTTCCTGAGGATGAATCGCAGTACTACGACGATGTATCGGGAAGTCCTAGCAAGTACCGTGAACGCGACAGCTGGCTAGGCAGTCTTCGCCGCGTGTTTAGCAGTAAGACCGACTCGAGCTTTAGTATGAATGGACAGCAGTCACAATCGTACGCCTCATCTCCCACGCGCGGCGACCGCACTGACGGTTTTATGACCGGCGCGGACTACGACTCTCACATAGTTCAAGGCATGGCAGATGGTACTTCAGAAGGCGGTGGCACCAGCGCATTGCTACGCCGCAAGCAGGGGAGGCAGGCCTGGGAAGACATGCCAGCCCACCTTCGCGGTAGCGAGGGTGACTGGGATGTGGAGCGGGCTGTAGAGCAGCGGTTAGTGCAAGTCATGTTCACTGTGCCTCAAGAGCGGTCACGTGTTGCCACTGCCGAATATGAGCGCGAGGCCCACGGGATCGTAGTCGACCCAGATGAGAGCGAGGATGCATCACTCATGAGCAACGCCGGTGATATCAGCGTGCGTCTAGATTCTAGCCACGTAGACAACGACGCTAGCGACCCGGGCTCATCACACAGCTACCATAAAAGTGCACGGCGCTCAGTTAGTCGTGAGGACGTCAAGGAAACCATAAAGACGAAGGCTGGGCTACGAGGTGGTGCATCATACCCAAATCTGAGAGCCAAACGAAGCCTGTCGCCAATGGAAGCACGGGGGAAGAGCCCGTATCTCGATGTGAGCGACGTGTCGAGCGTGAGATACTCGACAGAGTTGCACATAGCAGAGATGATTAAACTAGAAAAGCCCAAGAGCCGAGTCCGCGAAATGGTCAACTCGATTGAGAGTCGACACAGTCGCGAGAGCAGTCCGGCAGGCCCCTGAAGGAGATGAGAGAATATTTTCTTTCATTCTTGCCTTCTAGTAGGCGAATGGCAGGGACGAAGACTTTAGGCTTCGGGCAGCTGAGCGTTCTGACATCATCTTTTGATTTATTTTTTTCTTCTGTTTCTTTTTTTCTTCTTGTATTGTACATAACCACACGTTGGGAGGGGGAGGAGGGGAGGGGGGGGGGGCGGGGGGCAGAGAGGGTGGATGTTATTCCACGGCGGTTTTCTTCCCGGATTGTCATTTACTTGGTGGAACTGACCAAGAGATAGATTTTGCTATTTTTGCTACTAGTTGTCTAATAATATCGACTGCGACTGCATATTTAACCTACTTTCTTGATCAGGCCCGCGTGGGAGGGGTTAGATAAACTACAATAAGCCTGTGCAAGCTATTAAATGCGAATGCAAGCTTGCAAGTGGTAAGTGGTCTGTCTCTACTATCAGATTAGACGGTGTTGATTTCGTTCATCTATATATCCTCTTATGCCCTGCGTCTCCAATCATTTCAACTACTGTCGCGTCACCCCATGATTCAACGACGGCTTTGCTACATCAGTGGCGCATTCTGTCCAATTATAGCATCCAGCAAAGCCTGGCCCGGAAAGTCAATGATGACAATGCCTCGTCTGGCCTTGGGTTGTTTCTCAAGCCAAGTGCCCGTTCGATCATTCATGCCCATTACTGTCCCGTCCAGCGGGCCAGCTGCAGCCTCTATTGGCAACACGCCAACTGAGGCGCTCAAATGTGACAAGTACAGCGCTGCGTTGTTATCCGGCTCTGTTGCAGAACGCACCAGCGCCCTGTGGATTGCTGCCCACTTTAGTTCCAGGTGTGGCAACGACGGGATGATCCACAGGTCCTCAAGCACGATGTGCGTCGATCGCCAGCGTATGCCATACTCCTCCGTTGCCGGGAATTCCTGCAGTATGATTATCTTTCCACGTATCTCACCCAGCGTTGGTAAAGGTGCCAGTGGTGTCGGCTTCATGTAGAGGTGTTTTTCGAAACGTGGTGCCAGGTCGGGACTGTCAAGACGCAGCGCATTAAACGCCTCCTCAAACGACTTGGTGCCATTGCCCAGGCGCGGCCCCTCTTCCTTGATGCGCACGACAATTGCCTCGCTTGGATGCGCATCCAAAAAGTCAAACACTGTCGTCATCACCTCGGCAAACGTGTGGCCCGTCGACTCGTACGAATGGTAGATTCCCAGCTGGTCGCCCTGTAGGCGTGTGCGTGCATCAATGTACCGTACGCCAGCCATCAGCTGTGTCGTTAAGTTGTGGTTCTGGCACTGCAGTTGCTCGTCATTTATGCTAAAAGTCATTGTGTCGTGCGTGCCTGGCAGCGACAAACTGCTTAAATTTGCCGCGTCTGGCAGGCCGCTCATCCACTCCGCCTGGGGCGGTGGCGGCATTGGAGGCACAGTCTCCTCTACAGTGTTGAATGACCAGGCACTTATATAGCCACGGTAGCAATGCTGAGTCGACGACTCGACACACGGCATCAGCAGCCGCATGCCGTGTGTTACGCTGTTGAGAGTGAGTAGCACCACGCAAGCCAGCAGCACAGCAGTCCACCGCGAAACAGCTCGGGGACTAAGGTTAGCCATTGTAAAGGGCAGCCAGGCGCAACACGAAACAGATTTGTGGGACTGCCTATTGGAGAACGACTCCGGGTCGTTTGCAGACAGGTCTGGCGTCATGGTAGGGCTGGGCTTGAGAAGGGAGAATTGAGGCAAAAAGAAGAAAAGAATAAGGGAGAAGAAAAGAAAAGGAAAAGGGACTTATGAGAAGTCGGCGATATAAAAATAGAACGTCTTGGGAATTGCAGAGGTTTGGTCTACATCACGTATAGGAAGGTGCGGCTTGTGAATGACCAGCAAACGGATACAGGAGAGGAGCTGTGCCTGATGTCAAACTCTATCTTGAACCAGTTTCAGTGGAAGCGTTAAAACAAGCCCAGAGCAAAAACCACCACGTACAGACCGTGATTGTCGGCACAAGGCCCCAGCGCAAACGTACTTGGGCCCCTGAGATAACCTCCCCCCCTCCATAAACCATAGACCCTAACCCTTGGCTTTTCAATATAATTCCACTTATGGCTAGAAAAAAATAAGCAACCAATGGGAGTGTGGCCGAGTGGTTAAGGCGTTGTGTTTAGGTTATAACCCAATAACCGGAACCGCAATGGGAAACCGCGCGAGTTCGAATCTCGTCGCTCTCATCACATTTCTTTTGCGTCTTTCGCGCGCTCTTTTTAACCACAGAGATGTTCGTAGGCCCTCTCCGTTCAGGATCCCCAAGGCCGACCCTATCCCGGCCCCTACAGCCGTTGTACCCTTACTGCCGCTGTGCAGCTGTTGTTTTTGCCTGCTTTGTTGCCAAGGCATGTAGTGCATCAGACCGAGACATGGGGCGTCAAGCCACCAAAATAAAACAGCACGAAAAAAAGGAAAGAGATCACTTTGTACCTCCAGCTTGTTGTTGCTGTCGTTCATTATTTGAATATCCAAGTCCGAAGCCACACAGTAAAAGGAAAAAGAAAAAGCAATCAGGGATGCGGCCGGATAAAAAAAAAAAAGAATAAATTAAAAGAAAAGCCCGAAAAACGTCGTCATCACGCAATAACGCCAGAACATAGTGGAGCTTGAGCTGCACAAATGCCTTTGCCACTCCCTCCCTTTATGTGTCCTCAAGGCGCTAGCTGGCCATTGCTTCTTGGTCTAGGCCCTCTGTTCTTTAGAGCCAGTAGTCCTTGTGGGAGAAATCATGGCATGACTACAAGCTCTGGCCAGCTGAAAGAGAACGGCGCATTTAGGCGTCTTTGTCATCTGTCAAGCGCTCCAAGCATGTAGGGCTGCTGTAGTAAATGGGGCTAGATTCTGTTTTTGTTACTGGAGAGGAGAGGGGAATGATGTTGGAAAGACAGCACGGTCCGATTCAAGGCTAAATTCTCATATCATGTCATTGGTATGCTGTGATAAGAAGAGAGTGTGTGTACCAAGAAGCCAGTCACATTCACGACATGACAATGCGTGAAATTGAGTCAATCAGTTAGGGTCATACAAAGCGAGGACTAGCCATAGACATGCGTATTAGCCGGAATAGCCTTGTATTTAGGGATCTTGCGTTTTGTTTCGTGTTTGTGGCTCAACGGTCTGCAAGACTTTTCCCTGTGAGCATGCGCATAAGTGTGAGATCGTAGCTGAGGTTGTTGAGTACAAGGGTTAGGGTTAATACACGGAGCAGCACACGATACACATCAACGCTTACGTCACTGAGGCCAAAAGTATATGCACGATAACTGCAAACATGGCGATATAAGTGCAGCTTAAGTTGCTTCGCTGTGCCTCCCAGCCTGTTGACTCATGCAGGGAGTGAGATTAAGGGGCAGGACATAACAAGAAGGCAAAGGCCCAGAGAGGAAACGCAAGGGAAAGCAAAAGCAAGATTGCAAAGCCAAGTCCAGAATCTCAATAACACTGCAGTCCCTTCAAGGTGAGACAGTGGGCTACGGGCTACAGGCTACGGGCTCCTCTTCTTCCTCAGGCGACTCGCCTAAGGCCGAAACGCAAGAGGACCAAGCTTGAGAGGAGGGTTGACCTCTAGCTGGGCTGTTTTGTTGCTGGCGTGGGGTGAATTTGGCGCCAAGTTGTGCAGAACGAGCTGAGCTGGGAGGGGGGGGCAGACCTTGTTCATATTTAACTAGCAAAAGCGGAGGTGTTGCTGTGACACAGCACAGCCGATAGGAAGAGAGGGGGCATGCTGTAGAAAGAGACAGAGACAGCAGTAGGGCAACAGAGAGAGGAGAAGGCGGAGCAACAACCCGAATTTCGTCGTGTTGCTGAGGAGGGTCATGAAAATGAGGGGCAAGTAGGTGACTATTGCGAATAGAGCATAGAGAGGGACTAACTAGTGTGCAGTGGGTTTCCACGCTTTCTAGCTAATAAGCCTACATGCGTACGGGTTGTGGCTGACACAAATAAGGTGCCTGCAAGAATTTTTAAGACAGTCAACTATGTATATAATACAAATAACTACTAAGGGCGTGCATGCAAACAGCAACCATGATGGCCGCCATGACGACGTGATATTTGGTGTGTTAGATGGGTGGCTTGTTTCGACATTCAATTTTGCGACCACGGCCTACTTATTCTCTTTGCGTTTAAATGTGGTCGTGCATGGGGCTTAACGATCGGCTATGCTGGGCGTCTTGTTCAACAAGGGAGAGGAGAAGGCTTTCGAGGTTGGTGATACCAGCTGTCTTTTGGCCATCATACAAGTCCCCTGTTCAGCTGAGGGAAAGCAACAACTAGTGTAGCGAGCGAGAGAGCGAGCGACTAAGTGAGCCGGATTTTGACTGGCGCTGAAACAAGGAAGCACTTGAATCGGAGGAAACAAGAAACAACTTAACAACTTGACAAACCAGGCCAAGACGAAGCTAGCGCGGTAATAAGAGGTGGAAGCACACCAGCTAGCCATGGGGGACCGTTCACCTGAGTGATATATCTACAGCAAAAGACAGGAGAAAAGGGGGCAGAAGAGCTAGTGCAGAGAGAACAAGAAATCGGTTGAGAGAGAGAGGGAATCTAGGCATGGATATAGGGTGTAACGCCGATGTCGAGATACTTTTACCGACGTGCTTCTGAAGGATGAATGATAATACGTGATTTCCTGCATTTGCGTCTGTTTTCGCTTCTGCATAGAAAGCCGAGGGGTCAAGAGCCTCTGGCACCAGGGACTTAGAGAGAGAGAGAGAGAGGGGTCACCAAATATTTGGCCCTTTGTTTCTAGTTGACTTGGCAAATTTGATAGAAGGAAGAGAAGGAAGCTAAGGGAGAGGGTGGGATGTTTACACGGAGGGGGCGGAGATAAACAGTAGTATAATTACAACTGTGACTGCGACTGTTGGTGTCTACGTCTATGTGCAGTTTTTGCCCTCCTAGAAACCCAAGAGTCAAGACAAGGAACCAACTTGAGAGAAGTAAAGGGCAAGACAAGCTAACACGAGGTTTTGGTATATAGTTGCGAAAGTCAAACCGATGGGCGCAAAACGAATTAAACGCCGAGAAAAAAAGGAAAATAGAGGAAGAAAATTAATGGTAAAACCAGAAAAAGAAAAACAAGACAGCCAGGAATGGGCGGCGGAACTGGAACCAGATAAGAGCAGAGTAATCCTCGTACTGTAGTCGTCATATTCGTATAGCAATTCACACATCCCACCAATATGGATAAGGGAACAGAAGAACAAACACATGCTTGTGCTGAGCCACCGCAGCCGAGAAGATAAGAGGGGCCCTAATCACACGAGGCAAAAAGCTGAAGGAATGGATAGTTTGTTGCGTTTTTCTTTTTTCTCCTGCTTGAAACTTCAGCCTTATCACACGCACAGTCGGGCTTTTTGGTGCATGGTGCATATTAACCCTAACCAATCGCGATACAAGACACATCTAACCCTAGTGCACTCTTCGGATCATATCCTAGGGGAGCGGGTGATACAGCGCCAGTGTTCCATACATGCGTATATTGTATCCCTTCGACAAGGCTGTGTTGTGTGGGTTCTTTAGGGGAGGGACTTGATATCGGCTTGGAGCAGTCTATTGGACATTCTAGTGCCACACATGCTGCCCTCCTCTCGCCGGATGGCATTCAGCAGAGAACCGTATGCCTTTGTGCGCCTTTGTAGGGCGAGACCTGCGCCAAACAGTAAGCGAGTTGGGTCTAGAGTCGCTGTTGGTTATGCTGCTGTCTTATTTGTTTCTGCTTCCCTCACTGAGAACGAAAGAAGGCGCAAGCTATCGATCAAGAGCCAATATTTTGACGTCTAGTAGGCGGCTAAGAAAGGGCGAGGGCCACAAAATTGAGACCATACGAGCAGAGCCAGGCCGGTTGCAATTCCGCTGACTCGTATAGATGATATGTTTTCGTCCTAGGTTGTTTTATCGTCGTTCTTTTGTTGCCCTTTATATAAAGGGATCCGAGGTGTTTGCGAGAGACAAAGTTTGTCATGGGGCCTTGGGGCATGTTGGCGTTGTAGCAGTACAGTACAGCGCTGTAGAATAGCGCACTCACTGGCACCGTAAAAAGCAAGGCGGCATTTGCTAGGGACGGTCCAGAACGAGCGCGGAGGGGATTGAAACGGGCTCGCTATAGTGGAACAGGGCAGGTCCATAGCGGAAGATGTGATATAGGATGTGAAATTATAGAAGGCAGGAAATAACGAGGTGCTATAGTAGGGACTTGCAGAAGATAATAAGCAATTTGTAGAGGGTGGCCCCTGTAGACTCGTCATCTCTTCTGTATCCGCAGCTTGGCTTTCACGAGGCAAACCGGTAGACTGATGAGAAGATAGATGTCATGTTGCCTCTCTCTCCAGCCTCGTCTTTTTTTTTTTTTTTTTCTCTCTCAACATTATTTTCTATTTTCATCTCTCTCCCTCTTCTTCTTGGCAGATGCCCCGGACCCGTGCAAACTTATTAGATGCGCCGTCTTTTTCTTGCGCCCTGCCGAGCATTCCCTTTCTCTTTTCTTCTTTTGTCGGATGGCTTGTTTTGGCGCACCTCCAATTTGCCTCCCAAGTTTCACATGCCAGAGCCCTCTAGGGGCTAAAGAGACATTAACAAGGCCTGGCTGGAGCAGCATCAAGATAGGTGAATAGCGGGCACAACAGAGAAACGACGCTGTTGTTACGCTGCCAAAAAAAATGACAGGAGCAGAGAAACAGACAGGGGTAAAGATGGCGGGGGCTTGCGCTGGCCGGCTGGTTAGTCTCTCCAGGGTGACATAGTGCTTCCTGACTTGGTTACGTTCGAACGTCTAACCATACAATACAGTAATAGGCAAGAAGAGCATGCATGTTCGTGTTGGGTGTATGTTGCATTGAAAGTGCGGCAAATTTACTAGTCTTCATGTATATGTAGTCCAAGTGCGTACATCGCGCAGATGTACCACTGTTTCTACTGCTGCTGCTACTGCTACTGCATCCGCTACTGCAACCGCTACGATATGCATACAACATGACATCGTCAGATACATACTACTGCACTTATCAACAAAGAAAAGGGCGGGATAGCCGGATTGTTATGGAGGAACGAGAACCGACCGCTACCACTGCCCATGACAAACAACGAAAATACACCATTTTATCGCCAAGGCACGTAGTTTTGTTTGACGGAAAGAGGACAAACGGAATGATAAAACCGCTGCTAATTCATTTGCGGCAGGGTCCTGCAATGCCCTGACATGGCCCTGTCGGGGGCTCTCTTTCTCCCCGTTATCTATTCGGCAACCCTTTACACAATGTAGATACACAAGAGAAAATAGCCCGCAAGACAAACTGTTAGAGAAGCAGCACAGGTCTTCGTAGCTCTAGCTCTTGGCTTTTTCTCAGCGTCTCCTCCCTTGCCCCTTGCTTTGTTTTTCTTCGCTAGAGGGCTAGAGGGCCAGAGGGGGGCTTTGGCGTGACCTTGGCTTTTGACCTCTGGCTTGACTGGCCTGAACTAAAAACCTGAGCTCGACCCTGCCTATTGCCGCAAGTCGCAAAAGAGCATGTCGATCACCAGGCGACAGGAGATAAAATCGCGTGAATTGTTCGATTGTTTGATTGTGCGGTGTTGGTTGTGTATATGTGTATGTGTGTTGTGTGTGTGTGTGTGTGTGTGTGTGTGTGTGTGTGGGTGGGTGGGTGTGTGTGTGCATATCTGTAGACAAGGGCGTGGGCGTGGGCTTCGTTGGGCGTGGGCTTTCGTTAAATCTTTGTCCAGTCCGTTCACCCTTTCTGATAATCCATGCCAGCGGCTCAATATATGTTGCGCCGCTTTCCACTTTGCTGCTTGCTTGCCTTTGCAGAAGACTGGACTTGGTCGTCATGATGGCCAAAGGTTTTTGACTTTATTGCTCGGCCTTTTTTTCTCCGGGGTTCTCCTCTCTTCTCTCTTTGTTCTTCCGTGTATTTGTTGTTTCCCTTCTCTTCTTTCCTTAACTCTTTTTCTTCTCTTTCTTTTTCTGCCTTCGTTACTGCTGGCTGTGTGTGCGCGTGCTTGTGGATGTGTTGTGCTTGCTTGCTTGATTCTTATTTCGTCATTATTTCGTCATTGCTTCTTTTTCATCTCTTCGGTTCTTTCCTGTTTCGCTTTCGTTGTTGCCTTGTTTGCTGATTCGCGATTTGCTTCTTTGCTTTGCTGCTGGTTTCCATCTCATTTCTCGCCTCTTCCCCTCCGCTGGCGCACAAGACAGAATAGGTTATTTCCTTTCCTTTCCTTTCGCTTTGCTCTCTGCTGGCCACGGAAAGAACCCACGTCTGCTGCTGGCACTTGCGCACTTTTTGCTCTCACCTACGAAGAAAGGACGATCGGCAAAGCTAATGAGCAACGACGGCTGCTATTTCTAATCGACGACTAACATCGCAATTTCCTCGTTTGGCTTCACCAAATTTTTATGTGCGATCGCCCCCCCTCCCGTCCTCCACTTCTGGCTTGGCTTCCCACATTTTCACGATAACTTCGCTGTTGTTCGTGATCATATTCCGGCATATTTTAGCAGTTTCAGTTGATTGCTAGACGATAACACCAGGTAAGAAAAGACCACTTTGGCGAGAGACCTCGTCTGCTACCTTCTTTTTTGGTTATTGTAATTCTTGATTCCCCTTGCGCACTCCTGTTTCCCTGCCTTCCCATCCTTTTGCTCTCTTTTCTTTTCTTTCTCTAGTTCTGTCCTTCTCTCTATTCCGTTCTCCTACATCACCAAGCGATGCGAAACCAAACCAAAGACTGGCCTTCCACGACCGAAATCAACTTCTCCCGCCCAAAATAAAACAAAATCCTAGTCACTAGTATAGAGCAGACGCAGGCACCCCCCCCCCCTAAATCGCCCCAGACAGAACCCCCATTCTGTGTCGTTACCGATCTCTTTCGCAATTTCCGACGAACCTTCGATTGGCGACTTGCAAGAGCACCAGGGCACACCCGTTGCCACAATTGTCTACCTCTATATTCCCTCTTTTGCTTCTGTTCTCTCTTCTCTCTTTTCGCTTCCTGTTCTGAAGTATAGACATACATACATACATAGAGCAGCCCCCCCCCCCCCCTACAAACCCCTGCCATGACTGCCCGCCCTAGTCCTCTTTTGACATCATTTCTTTTTGCTTCTCTTCCACTCTCCTTCGCTTTGCCTATTTCCGTCACCACCGACGACAACGCCGACGACACAAAAATCCAATATGCACTAGCTCGCCAAGCCATCAATGAATACCAATAAGTCCAACAAGCAAACTAGCCAAAGGTCAAAAAAGAGCCGAGTAAGACCAAATCCTCTGCACGCTACCAAGGCCTAAAAGTGTTTAGCCCATGCTAGCTACGCTCATTGTCTTGCTATTTGCTTGTAGTTTGACATCAACTTGTCGTTTCAGCCACTAAGAACCCATGTTGTTTTCCCATGCTCAATCCTGATGCAAAGAAGCCACGCAAATAATCTTGCTAGGGGCACATCTGTATCTTGTGAAAAACCATCACAATCCCAGGGCAAATAGCCTTTTATTCAGACCTCTTTTTTCATTCAGATGGCTTTGGTATAGCTTGAAACAAAGTCTAGTTTTTTCTTGTTTCTTCGTCAGGAACACTTCGTCCACTCCAGCCAGAAACAAACCTCCATTTATGGCTAGACTTGACTGGAATAAAAAAAGAGAGGAAGAAAAAGAAAAAAAAGACAAAAGCTAAACTCATTACCCTGCCCCTACCTATGAACAGCTCAATAGAGCCTCTGTTGTCTCTGTTTTCTCTGCTATCTTGTCTGTCTCTTTCTTGCCTCCCGGTCCTCTCACCAAGCCTGGCTGTAATCGTTTCCAAGTCCATCAACGCTGGGACCGCCTGCTTCCTTCCTGTCTGTCCATTTGCTTGGCTGTGCTATCGTTTTCGCAATTCCGTTCCCTATCTTCTCTCGAAACAACACGCATCACCCGACTGTCGCTGCTGGACGCTATTCCTAGCCGAAGAAATATAGCAAGCTGCTTTGTTCTCTTCTACACCTTCATTTCTGCACTCTGTCTGGCTTGTATTCCTTTCCGATTCGGGCTGGCCCTCCATTGCACACAACTACGATCGACTTGGGTATTTGCCTGTCTTGTTTCAACCCTTCTGATATCGTGCAAGAAGCCTCCAAATTGCAGATTACAAGTCTTCTTTTTCTCCACGAGTTGCAACACAGTGGTAGCCACCACCATAGAGACTCGATCCCAACATATCTTGGTCTAGTTCTTGTGCCACCTTGCTAGCCAACCACAGCGCCTGGAAATATATATCCAAGTACGCACTTTATCTCGCTTCGATCGGCTGCTCTTCCGCTGCTCGCTGCCATTTTTTCTTTATTCTTTTTCAGTTGCCATTGGTCATTGTCCCTCGTATCTCCCTGGATTGCTCTCTCGGTCACCCACCCTCTTCTATGCCTTTGGCTTCTCCCCTTCGGGCTGTCGGAGAAATCAAGAAAAGAGGGAACAGAAGCTTCAACCACCTGCACTATACTACTCATCTTCTTTTTGCCCCCCCTCACTGTCAGATCAACCTCACAGTTACCTCAGACGTCGCCATCTTGTGTGCTCAAGCCATATGGCTACTTTTTGCTGCCACTGTAACTGCTGCCGCCGTTGCTGGGAGTCCTGCTTGATCGTTTTCACTTTCGCTACCGCTCCTACTTTTGTTTCTGGCTGTTCTTCTTGACTTCTCTTTTGTGCCTCGTTGTTTCATCCTTTCTTTTCTTGGCTTGCCATCAACTAACTATTCATTTGCATTTAGACTTCAGAGTTCTTCTGAAAAACTAGTACATACAAAAAAAGTCTTTGTTGTCTTTTTTCTTCTTTTTTCTTTTCTTTTCTTTACGAGAGGCGTTGACGGTACACAGTCAACTTAACCCCCCTCGTCTATTTTTACCCTTTATTCGTTCTAATAGGTCGTACTTCTGGTCATCTTGCCTTCTTTCCTCCAAGAAACATACCCAATTTCCCCTGTTTCTTTCTAGTCCTTCAAAATGCTATCTTCATTAAGAGGGGCAAGTTGCTTCCTCGCTCTTGCGTCATGCTTATTCCAACAAACCGCTGTGGCCGAGACCATCAATGGCAACACGGCAGCAGACATGTGTTCTTCATTGAATACAGCTAGCTCGGGAAATGGCAGTAAGTAACATGTCTATATCTTACAATGCGCTTATTGTTCACTGACTGGCCATATTGTAGACTATAGCATGTACCAAACACAAGGTCTATGTACCAACTGGTGTAGGGAACAGGACTCCTCAAATGCATATGCCATTGTACAGTACCAATACTGCTGGTGCTCCACCGTAGCGCCAGGATCCGATAGCATCGTCGACGATTCAGATTGCAACACCCAGTGCCCTGGATATACCGAGTGGTGCGGTAGCAAATCTGACCATTTATATGGATACATGGAGATTGGTCCTCTACCCGTCTCCACGATGGACGCTTCAACACCAACATCAACGTCAACATCAACGCCAATATCGTCATCAACCTCTTCCACAAGCTCCTCCTCATCCACTAGCTCCTCAACTTCAGAACCAACAACTACAGCTGTGAGTACTCGTCTCCGCCAAATGCTCTATACTTTTCATGCTTCCCCATGTTTCCGTGTTTCTTTTCTACCCAATGATATTCGCGCTGCATCACGACTGGGCTTGTCATGCTCTGTACTGCTTATTTTCCACCGATTTGTCTGCTACTTGCTTCGTGCTGTTTTGTTTTATTTTTCCTTTTCTGTTTGTTTGCTTCGCTTTGCTCGAGTCTTCACTATAGACTTCGCCGCCAAAGACCAGAACAGAGAGCTAAACAAAATTTTGCAACCATTGTCGACGGACAGGAATATACTACTACATCATCTTCCACGTTTTCATCTGTGGTTGATGACATCCCTCTATCCACACCAGCATCATTATCAGAAACACCTCTCTCAATACCTGTATGAATATGTCCCCTGGCACAGCAGGAATATCATGGCGAAATTTAGAAAAGAGACATGGACTATGAATGTACGACACCTTGGAATAAGTTTTGACTTTACTAACTGCTTTGGGGAAACAGACTTCTTCGAGGACACAATCAACCTCGGTTCAAACCACCACTGATTCTGCTGGTGTGATTATGACTGTCACCACGATAGCCACAGCTGCCCCTGATAGCAGTGGCAAAGGTGGGGGGAGTAGCAACACAGGCATGATTGTGGGTGTTACTGTTGGGATCTGCGCAGCGCTGGTAATGGCAATTGCAGGGCTCTTTTGGTATAAATGGCGCCGACGAAACGAGGCCATGGAGTCGGAGTCTAAGATTGGGTTCCGTGATAGCAGTGGTAAAGGCATCGAGAGCGGCTTTGCTAGCCCCGGCCGACGCGATAGCCGTATGATGCCCATGGACCCTCGAATGGAAGACCCATATAGTGCGGCGTTTAGACGAGAGAGCCAGGACAGTATTGGAACGCTAAGGGATGAGCAGGACTACTCCCGGCGAGTGCACCAGCCGCAACCGCGGGTGTTGCGAGCCGTGAACCCGGATCCGGAGAATGAATGATACCAACTGGGGAACATGATGAAATACATGACACATACATTGATCGCTTATACTCGGTTCCTATACTTGTTTAAGATTTGTAGCTGGTATAATATGACGCGGGGTGCCGCCGGCAGGTGACTCCGGGCCGGTGCCGCTCCCTATGTAGGGTAAGGTAGGGATGAAGATACCAGCGAAAACCGGCCGCGTGGCCCAATGGCAAGGCGTTTGACTACGAATCAAAAGATTGTGGGTTCGAATCCCATCGTGGTCATCTTTTTTCCCCCGAGCCCGACTGGGCGTGTAGCATCTAGCGGGATGTTGCAACTCGGTGATGGCGGCACTGGCTTGACAGTAAATTATTCTCTTTTGGTTTTTTTATATTTTTTATTTCCCTGCGCATGGGCTATTTACTTGGACGGCAGCATCTGACCAGGGTGTTAGCCAACCTAACCACTAGTATTTTCCCTGTTCATATCTGGCAAAGCACTTGGAACTTTATATTGAGCCGTCGTATTGCTGTGGAAAATCAGTAGACAGACGCTAAATAGGACAAAAATATATATTGAGATGTCTCTGGTGTTTATACAGCTTCGGCCTTTGGTTAGTGTATCCCATCCTGCGCTATCCTGTGCTGTCTTTGAAGCCATCTGGTTGATCATTTCTGAGTCTCTCGCAGCATTTTAGTGAGAGTAAGTGGGTGGCGCGGTGCTGCAACAGCGCGATGCATTCTTGCTTTTGTTTGTTTGTTTGTATTATTCAACTTCTACCAACTGGTTTTCTACAGCAACACGGCGGCATGTTCTTGACGGAAGAGGGTAGAGAGATGTCGTCCCCCTATTCCTCTCCCGGGCAGTCAGCTGTTGCAGGTGTACGTCTTCTTCGAAGCTCTCCTCTGACATTTTAGGGTCCGGCCTTGTGGACAGGAGCTTTCTCCGTTAGACGTTGCCCGAGGGCTTCCCTGCCAGGTGTGTTTCCAGTTTTTTTGTTTGTTTGTTTTATTTAGTGTCTACCTACTGGTTTTCCACAGCAATATGACGGCATGTTCTGGACGGAAAAGGCTAAGAAGATGTCGTCCTCCGCTACCTTTTCCGGGCAGTCAGCGGTTGCAGGTGTGAGTCTGTTTTGAGCTTTTCCTATGACTTTTTAGGGTCCGGCCTTGC
>JAXHKN010000427.1:0-23069 GCA_038407165.1 Ceratocystis variospora | reverse complement strand
GTTTTTTTTTTTCTTTTTTTTTTTCTTTGTTTTGCTCAAGTGCAGCTTTTCTTCCTTTCCCCCTCCCCCCCCCCCCCCCTCCCGCTCCATTTGCCTATTGTCTTCTTTCATCTGATCCTGATGTTATTTTACAATACGTCCATGTCTATCCAATTTGTTTTGTACTCTTATTTTGCGCTTATTGAATCTTGACTCTAACTTGACTAGCACTTTGATTATTTCCTATTCGCCGAAGCTTTGAGCAACTGAAGCTTGAATCCTGTCTACTGAGACATCAGCACACACAGAGCTTTCCTTCAAATTTTGTTGGCTACGGAACAAGAAACCCATCATACTTGATCGGTACTGAGCCTAAAGCCTAACTAAACTAGCCTACCCAGGTTTCCCGGCCTATTGACTGATATTTTATTGGTCCTTCAACAATCTGGTCTTAGTTGACCATAACACGCCAAACAAAACCAAAACCAACAGCACACATCTACCCGTCACCATGTACTCCCCATCACAGTACGGCGTCTCGCAGCAAGCCATGCACTATGGCATGCCACCAATACAAGCAGCAGCTATGGCAGCAACAGCTGCTGCTTCAGGGGCTAGTACCAGTGGGTTTGATTACTTGTCGAACACCAACATTACTCAACGATCTCCTAAAGACAAGCGCGATCCCCGCTCTCCCGAAAACCGCCGACTCAGCCAAGTCAGCAGCCCTACTACCACGGTCACCACCGCGACCATGTTGAATCATGCTGCGAGGGCCACCGGAGCCGTGACCAACCCTGTCACAGCCACAGCACCGTCTATGGAGACAGTTGAGCCTACGGTCGCGCCCGCTGAAGAGACACCCCTTTATGTCAATGCTAAGCAGTTCCATCGTATTTTGAAGCGTCGCGTGGCTAGACAAAGACTGGAGGAGCAACTTCGCCTTACCAACAAGGGACGCAAGCCTTACCTACATGAGTCAAGACACAACCATGCCATGCGCAGGCCCCGTGGACCAGGAGGCCGCTTTTTAACGGCCGACGAAGTTGCAGCGCTAGAAAAAGGCAAAAATGGAGAGTCCTCAGCCGACAGCTCTGGCGACGGCCTTAGCTCTGAGGCACAAGGGTCTGCTTCTGGAACCAAGCGTAAAGCGTCGGAGTCCCCCACCTCGGCGGCCAAGAAAGTCAAGGCCGAGGGTCAGAAGGTCTAGACATGAACAAAGAGAGGATAGGCATCGAATGGCGTATTCCCATAGTGGCGAGCCTTTTTACTCCTTTTCTCTTTGTATGGCTTGTTTTTCTGTCATTGTGTTTCCAAAGCCTTGGATATATTGTCTGATGAAGACCTAGGTTGCTTTTCTTTACGTTTCTTCTTGATCGGGTCCTTGCGGGCTTTTCACCATTTTTGTTCTTTGTTTGGCTCGAGGCTTTGTTTCTTTTGATGTGCCGGTTGTTACTTGATCCCCCCTTTTGCGTGTCTTACTCTTTCTCTTCTATCCTCTTGCTTCTGCTTCTTTTCTATATCAAGTTGGCCACCAAGGACATGTCGGCGGGAAATGAAAACCGAGTCGACGGTGATTTGCGGTGGTTGCTGTCTTGAGCCGTCGCTAACTTCGATCGCTATTTTATTCCCATGCCACCCTTTCTTTTCCTTCTTATGGTTTTTTTTCTTATGTTTCTTTTCTTTTCTTTTTTTTTTTCTTTTTCTTTTTCTTAGCACGGCGTCCTGTTTGGGGGAATATCTGTGCTCATATGCCATTTCTGGCAATATACAGCGGCAGACTTTGAGAGGTTTCTTTGCTTGTCATGTATGTGTTTGATTCGTTTTGATTTGGTTATGTGATGCTCTTCCCTTTGTCTTCAATGTTTTTGGGCTTTTCTTATTCGCTTCAAGAAAAGGAGTGAGAGAAAGAGAGGCCTTATGTTTAAGGACGTGTTGTTGGTATTGTTTGCGTGTCTGAGTATAAGTTATTTTTCGCTTGCATATCTCCCTGTTCTTAATGATTATTTGTGAATGAATTTATTTTTGAAGCTAGTATCTAGAGACTTTATTTAGTAGATGATGTACGTGATAAGCATGCGCACCAAAAGTCAAACAACATTACCTTGTTCCATTTGATCAGTCCAGCCTCGACGTAATAACGAGGGCAGTATAATTCTTGCCCTTTGAGCCCTTTAAAACAGCCCAAAATTCGGTCTTCTAGAGGCTACAAGGACATACGAGGTGGGCTATTATTTCAAGTTACGCGGCCAGCACAGTGGTATTCAATCTCGACATGGCTGGATCCCTAAACCAGGGAGACCATCCGGTCCAAGACTATTGTCCGGTTGATTCTCGACCTGGATTCGCGAGCATTTCCTCCGCGGCTTCGTGGTGCTGCAGAAATCGCTAATGAGCTGCTCGCCGACTGCGACGACGCATCACCTGTTGGTACGCGCTGGGCTTCCAATATCGCCAGGCGACAACCAGTCTTAAGATGCGATTTGATTGTGGATACGACCATCATAGAGCCAAATGCGAAGATCTGACTATATGAGACTGGGTTTATGATGGGGCATGGTTGTGGGTGGCATGGTTGTCACGGGCGCAGAAACATGTGGAAACGCACAATCAGTGCGGCCTGGAAAGCAGTAATGGGATACTGCTGTTGTGGAGAATCTACCCCTATTCGGTAGAATACCAGGTAAGCCCGCAACATATGATACTTGGTCAGGAATAGAAAACCTAGTCTCTTCCAACTTAATAGAATTAATAAAAACGTCAGTTCGCAACAACTGCCATTCGGGCGATCACCCCGTCTATCGTGCTTGCGGGCCAATATCACCTTGTCAGCTGGTACCAAGAAAGCAGCCTTCCGGGGGATTCGGTTATTTTGAAGTCTGAAAACCAGATGCTTCGACAGTCAAACGAGACGCTGAGCAAGCA
The DNA here is from genome assembly GCA_038407165.1 of Ceratocystis variospora. NCBI lineage: Eukaryota > Fungi > Ascomycota > Sordariomycetes > Microascales > Ceratocystidaceae > Ceratocystis > Ceratocystis variospora. The sequence continues at coordinate 20,165 of JAXHKN010000427.1, read as the reverse complement.
GTGTACAGCGAAGAGACGGAGGCTACAGGAGGCAAGAACGATGACCGTAGACGATGGTAGGCAAACAAGCGATCAAAAGGACGTTGACGGGTAGATAGAGGCATGCAATTATTGAGGAGCGGTGGTCGCGGAGGGTCGGGGCTAGTGAATGAACGGCGCTGCAGAACATGCCAGATGGTTGCTGCAATGTCCGTGGAAAAGCATAGCATAGCATAGCATAGCATAGCACTTGCTTTCAATTGTTTACATGCCTTGTTGTGTTTTACGCGATGGTCTGTCTCGAGTGTTGACTTTTCTCTTCTGGTGCGCATGCTGATGGTGCTTTGCATGTATTAAATCATTGATCTGATTTGATTTGATTTCAATATATTCAGCGTTTACTGCCTTGTTTCTTTCCTCTTATCTGATTACTTTTATATGTTGGGGATTTAAATGTGGGGAAGGGATTTCCCCAAATTAGAGAAAAGGCCAAGACAATAAGCAGGGATCTTGCCTGTCTCTCTCTACTCAGCTCTGTTCTTCATTCCTCGGCTCGTGAGGACATACCTGGCCATCATGTTCTTAACAAGCTCTGCCTTTGTTTTCTATAGCTATCCTCTTCTACATGCCTGGTCTCGAAAGTACATCACATCGCTATCCCATATTCTCACTCTCGTATAGCTTCAATATGGCGGGAGCCGTTCGTCAACCCATCGACGAAGCTGCCCTAGCGCGCTATCTCTCAGCCGCTGCCCCCACTATCTCGCAGCCCTTCACCGTCAAGCAATTCGGCTTTGGCCAGAGCAACCCAACTTACCAACTGACCTCATTGTCAACAGCACCCGGAGGAAAGTCCCGGCATTGCGTGCTTCGCAAAAAGCCTCCTGGTGCCCTCGTCTCCAAAACTGCCCATAAAGTCGAACGCGAATATCGTGTACTCAGTGCTCTGAGCTCTGCATCGACCAGCGACCAAAACCGTCAAAATAGCGCTTCGGGCGTTCCGGTACCCAAGACAATATGTCTATGTGAAGATGCAAGCGTCATTGGCACACCGTTCTACCTCATGGAGTTTGTTGAGGGTCGCATATTCGAGAATTTCTTGATGCCGGGTGTCGTGGCAGCTGATCGTGCAGCCATGTGGCGCCAGGCGGTGGCCGTACTCTCAGCTTTGCATGCCGTCGACTACAAGGGAATTGGCCTCGAGACGTTTGGCCGGCCTAACGGGTTCTTCCCGCGCCAGGTCGCAACATGGAAAGCTATCTGCGAAGCACAGCAGAAAGTGCGTGACGTCGAAACGGGCGAGCCGGTGGGGAGGTTGCCGTACATGGACGAGCTGCTACAGTATTTTGGCAACCCGAAAAACCAGCCGCGCGATCGAGCAAGCTTGGTCCATGGCGATTTCAAGATCGATAACATGGTGTTTGCACCGGATGGTACTGAGGTCATAGGCCTCCTCGAGTAAGTCTTGTCTTTGCTTTTCTCTCTTGTTCGTTACCTTGTTTCTCTTTCCTCTGAACCTCCCCTCTAACAATCTATAGCTGGGAAATGTCTACCATTGGCCACCCGCTCTCTGATCTCTGCAACTTCCTCACCAAGTTTATCCTTGCCAAACAGTCCGAAGTCGTCGCAGCTTCAGGGATAACCATCACCAAGGTAGACGGTCCGCCGGGAAACCCACTAGCCGTGTCCGACCCAGCCTTCCTGCCCGGGCGCACACCAGGGCTCCCATCCCTCGACGAAATTGTGTCGTGGTATGCAGCCAGCTCAGGATACGACCCGCGAATTGGCAATGAGCTGGTATATGGCATGGCCTTTACCATCTTCCGTCTGGCGGCTATCTGCCATGGGATTGCAGCTCGCTATGCCCTACGCCAGGCTAGTAGCACCATGGCACGGCAGAACGGCCTCCAGATGGTCCCATTAGCAGAATATGCATGGGCTCTAGTACTAGCGACCAAGAAAGTGACGCTGAAACTTTGATAGTGGTCAGCCAAGAACACTATTTTACACCGTGCATAAGAGATGGAAGTCACTTACTATATATATGTTCAACAAGATCAAGAGCCATTCCATTTAGTAGATAGTAACATATATTTACTTTTTTCCCACTAATAGTAGACGACGACAACAAGCAACAGCCACTCTCAAGTTGGAACCTTCAAATCAATCACAAGGAGAAAAAGAAAAAAGAAAAAAAAAGAGAAACCTCCCGTCTTCTTCTTTCTCCAACCAACCAGAAACTCTCAAGTCTGTCAAAGAACATGCCGACGCTAAATCATGTAGGGCAAGGCCCAATGCGGCAATATTATCAGGCACTATAATATGAGCGCTAAGCAGGCAGCTTAGCAATACTTGTGGTTGCATGCTCGTTAGATTTTGATGCTGGCAAATCTAGATCTTGAGGAGAGGAAAGCATCTCCAGGGCAAGTTTTGAGAAAATTGTCTTCATTCTCTCCTTCATCTTCGCACCTTTGAGCTGGCTTAAGGAGAAAGCATCTCTCCCTTTGAGCCTTCCTCTTCTTTCATCGTGCCCTTCCCCTCCCTGCGTCAAATCAAAGCTTACCTATAAAGCGGCGGCTTGCTTGTCTTGGTGCCGGAGCGCTTGTCGCGGTGCTTCTCTTCGCAAATTCCCCCTATACAAACAACTAGTCTTTCTTGTCCTAATGTGGTCCCGTCCTAGTGGCGAGCAACAGCCCCTTCTACCAAAGACGTCATTGCAGCTTTCATCGCCATCGCCATCGCAGTCGTCGTCGCCGTTGCCGTTTCCGTCGCATATGCCATCTGCTTCTTCATCTCAGCAACAACAGCAACAGCAACAGCAAGAAAGCCAAACATGTGCCCCCGAATCCCTACCATCATCATCCTCCAATCCCCATGGCCAGACTGATCATCAGCGGCATGATAACCCACGTTCGGTGCATTTTGCCGCGCGTCACCGGAGCTTTCGTAAACTCGCCATCACCCCTTTGTACAGCTGCACAGTCGATCGTAACTTGCCACATCCAGTGTACATGAATATTCACCGTATCCGCCGCGATATTGTTGCTATTGTTGAAGATTACCTGAGTCTCGACCAGTTGCAGGATGTGCGGATTAATATCGCCGTTGTGCGTCCCCTGGTCGATAAGCTGTATGATATGGAGGATGTATCAATAGGTGAGCAACAATGCACAATGCACACCCAAGCTCCCAAGTCCAAAGTCCAAAGTCCAAAGTCGCCGTTTTTAACCAGCCGTGCTCATAGTATATTGTCTGATGGTCAACCGAGCCAAGTTCCTTGCTGAACAAAACACGGTGCAAAACCGCAACAATGTAAACTTCACGCGCGCCACGCTGTGTGAGCTGGTTGCCACGCGTATCCTGCGGCGATACGGTGAAGATGCCGAGCCCCATGACCGCCTGTTGCTGCTTGCCAATATCCTAGTGGCTGGCTTTCACCCGTTTCTCAATGCTCCACCCGATGTCATCGCCCGGGCCGACGATAGTGTCGCCTGGGCTCATTTCAAGCCCGTGCCTGCACTGGAGGTGGCCATCGTCACAGGCAGTAAAATGTTCTTGTCATCTTCGACGTGCCAAAAAGTGTACGTAGAAGCTTTAGGTGCTTTTTGTTAGCTTTTATCTTGATGTTACTTGACGTATTACTGACTCTCGAACACATCAGCGTCTCGGCTATATATGATGGTCGCATCATCTACACGCCGTCTTCTTTTTTCGATCTCATCCCAGACCACTACAAAAAGACACCAATAACCCTGTACAACCCCAGGAAGGCGCCGCTGTTGAACCAGTATCGTCTTATTGTCCCCCGTGTGCGGAATGCGCTGGATAAGGTCCAGTTTACAGTGCTGTTGTTCTTCTACTTTCTCTTCATGGCGGAGCGGAACCCGGCAAGGGTCACATGGCGGGAACTTTGCTTTAGCGTGTATACTTTTGGCTGGTGTCTCGATCAACTGGCAACCATTCTCGAGCACGGCTGGTGAGTTCTTTTGTTTGTTGCATCTTTGGGTCTGTCCACGCGAACAGTCTTCTAACGTGGTTTCCACAGGGGCATCTATTCTCAGAACCTTTGGTCCTTTCTGGACGTTGGCTTTATGGGGCTCTATGCCATGTACATTTGTTTGCGCACATATGGAGCCGTCGCCGGCGAGGAAGGGCTCATCATCCAAGGCATCGACCTCCTAGTCATGGCAGCTCCGATTCTCGTACCACGACTAGCTTTCAACTTGATGTCAAACAACATGGTCTTTCTGTCTATTCGTGCCATGATCTCGGATTTTGCATTGTTGACATGTTTATCGGCCTGGTGCTTCTGCGGCTTTCTTATGGCCTTGAATTGGCTTAGTGAAGGGTCGGAGAGCCCATGGGTTATTAGCAAGTGGTTGCTCTGGATCTGGTTTGGACTGGACGGCACTGGCATCTCAAACTCCGTAAGTCACCCCCTGTTCCAGAAAGTACAAAGTGTTAAGCCCCCAATCTTTTGTCATTTCATCCTGGCTATCAGCTGACCACAACGATTTTAGGTTGAATTCCATCCCCTGCTTGGCCCTGCCCTGACGGTGGCTTTCTCATTCTTGGGCAACACATTGTTCCTTACCGTCTTTGTTTCTGTCTTGACCAACCACTTTGCGCAAATATCATGCAACAGCTCAGCGGAAATCCAGTTTCGTGTTGCTGTGTCTACGTTGGAGGCTGTCAAGTCTGATGCTACATTTGCCTACCAACCGCCGTTCAACATTGTAGCCATCTTCATGCTGGTGCCGCTCAAATTTTTGGTGTCGCCAAGATGGTTCCATAAGATACATGTTGCGGCTGTGCGTGCTGTCAATCTACCCACGCTAGTTGTAATCTCTCTGCTGGAACGCTATGTGCTTGAGACATTTCGCTATCCGCCACCAGAAAGAGACACCGACTCAGATAGCACAAGCAGGACAGATCCTGAAACCCCAAACATAGCCCAGCCAACGACAACCCCCAAAAAGGGGAAAGTCCTATGGAAGAAGTTCCACTTCACCGCGCATCCGGACCTCGCAGCCGTTTTTGACTTCCCGCCATCTGATAGTATCGAGGATGCAATCGCTGCGGATGATGAATTTACCCATCATTTAATTCGTCGGCAATATGTGCGTCCTAAAACTCGCCGTGACTCGACATATGGCGATCTTTGGCAGACGATGCCCATGACTTCTCTATCCGGAGCGGCTGGAGCTGTTGGTGTTGGGCCGCAGCAAAGCGAAGTAACCGAACTGTCACGCCGTCTAGATATGTTGGAAAGTCGGTCGGCACGTATCGAGACACTACTGGAAAAGCTGCTTGCGAATTTGCCATCGGCTTTGTCAGGCGAGAGAGCAGGCATGCGGCGGGAAGATAATTTTGTGCTTAGTGAAAGTCCTTCACAAGTGAGTTCAATGTAGCCCGAGTATTGCATATAGGGTTAGTATATCAATAGGGTTATCATGTCATTTCAGCATGAACTCATCGAAATTGACATCTATGGCCAAGTGTGTGGAAGCAATTGTGCGACATAATGCTGTCATTCTGATTTGATTTGAATATATTTTACGAGTGCTGTCATTCTGATTTGATTTGAATATATTTTACGAGTGCTGTCATTCTATTACTATTGTGCTGGCCAGTCTTGACGATCTGGAGTGACCTTGATGTGTTCTCGTGTCCAATCATGAAAGATTCTTGGAGGGGTTACTACAGCATCAAAATAAGCCTAATTGAGAGAGAGTTTCTGGTTAGGGTTCAATGAGGGGAAAATTGAATTTTGTGCGTTTCAATTTCGATCAAGGTCCCAGTTTAAATTTATCAACTTTTGTCCTTTTCACTTTGTCTTTATTTAGTTTTGTTAGTTTTAGAATCGTCCTTTTCATAACATTACCTTTGCTCCACGTTATTACGGCTTTTTCTTCTATCAAATCTCTTTGTTCGCTAGTTAAGATTTTTGTCCAGATTTTCTTGCTTGCTTTTCGCTTACCCTGTTTTATTCCTTTTTCTCGTTCAGGGTGAGCGTTTCTGACGGCTGGCAAGTGCCAGCCGTTAATTAATGCCAGTCAGCTGGCATCCGCCCCACATTTCCAGAATAGAGTTAGTGTTATAAGGTCTAGTAATATGCCATTATTTCGTCCTTCGGGACATTTGGTCAATTTGGTAAGTTCACACCTCGAAATTCCCGACTATGCTCTTGAGCAATATTCTAACAACCACTTCACAGAAACGATACAGAGAAGATTAGCATGGCCCCTGCACTAAGGATGACACGCTACATCAAAGAGAAGCTACCAATTTTTTTTATATAAAATTTCAGCTCTTCTTTTGTAGTTTAATAGCAGACAAGGCATCTTCTGAACTGGTGTCTTTGTGAGTGTTCGATTTGTGACACTGGCTTTCACGTTTTTTTCCCCCCAAAAACTTTCCTCCTCTAAGAAAAGGCAACAACCCTTGAGAATACCCCTCCTACAACCCTCGGGGGTGGTCCCTTTTCATTTCAGGCTGATGGTTTTGATTTAATTTGAATATATTTTACGTCTACTGGAATCACTAAGATCAAACGACGCTCTTCTTTTCTTAGACTCTGTCTTTTATTTTAAAAATGAGCTGTGAAGCCTTGAGCCCGCACTTTCCCAACCTTGAGGTTAACCTCGTCGATCGTGAAAAGTGCCTTGGAAAAGGGGGCCAGTCGACGACAACACCTCATCGCCGCACCACCACTCCAACTCAAAGAGCTCACCTTCACACTCAGGATCGAGTCTTGAGAGTTCACAGACTTCACCCTTTTCCCTTTGTTTTGCTTTCTCACACTCCTCTGTCCCCGGATAGACTGGTGACTGTGGCAGGTCACTAGAGAGGGGGCTGCCTTGGTCACATCCACACCGTATAAGGCAGCGACAACCATGGTGGTGGAAGGATAAACCATGAGCCCTTGGATGCTCACATAGTTTGGCTGATTTTTTCATCGCCTGAGATGAATTTCCAGACCGCACTGTAATCTGCTGTCCTGTCCTCATGAAATGGAAAATAGGACAACCAAAGGTGCTGAAACAGCCATGCATGCAGAATGACAAAACCACAGTACTCCGCTGGGGCTTATCCCCCGTGCCGATATCCGGTGGCCTTTTAGACTAGCTCTTTATCACGCGGTTGCCATCTACTAAAAATACTAGGTAACCAATCCTGGAACCCGACAGGTACCTCCTCGGCCCACGCTAGATAGAGAGCCTCCTGGCTATATTGCTGGACCCTCACAAGTCATGGGAGATGCTCGACATCTATGCGTTCCTGTCACTGCTGACCGCCCGGGAGGTGCTCCCGTCCGGAACATGCCATCGTACTGCTGCGCAATAACTGTAGGTAGACGTAAAATAATACAATAACAATAACAAGAAACCCTTGGCATTTTAAGCGAGACAGTGAAGACATCAATCAACAGCAAGAACAACGATACCATGGAGTGCGAGGGCTACCGGGTAGCGTAGATCGGACACGCCGTCCTGATGACCAGAGCGTGACCAGTACGGGGAAGCCCCCTACATGACATATGGAAACGACAACACGCCAACCCGAAGGAGATCCTTAGTCTTCGCGTATAGACACTCAAGGTACAAGGTCTACTAGACAGCCATGATGGAGGCCCACCCCGATGTGAGCACAGTGGTAACTGGAATCGGAGGGTCAACCCTGCAAGTGGTCAGCGTGTACAATGCCGGAGGCACTAGTGAAAGGAAGAACGAGATAGCACAGCTATTTTTTAACCTGCGTGACAGGTTAAGAAACACGGTGATACTTGGGGACTTCAACCTTTACGACCCGGTATGGGACCCAGGGATAGACACTCCAGACCCAATGGCCGAAGAAGTTCTGGAATGGATGGAGTCTAGCAGGCTCATGCTAAAGAACGACAGGCAACAGCCGACGCACAACGCAGACAATGTGATAGACCTGGCCCTAGTGTCTGCAGACTGCTGGGGTCGGGTGTCAAACTATCAGTGCGGAGGCGACCTGGAAGCCGGAAGCGATCACAGACCCATGATGCTCGACGTGTAGGCTAGGCCCACAGCCAGACCAAGGACGGAGACAAGAAACCTGGCCGAAACAGACCGCAAGAAACTCCAGGAACTCTGCAAAGAATCCGCAGTGCACATGCTCAGAAGACTAGATTTGGGAGGCCCCCACCCCACCGCGCTTGAGCTAGACAACACGGCCAAAGAAATCACCGCAGCGATCCAGACCGCCTTCGAGCAAGCTACGCCAGCGCGAAAGGTACTAACGGAATCAGCAAATAGTCTTATACCCAAGTGCATTTATTCACTAATATCACACGGTGTCGTTTGATCTTAGTGATTCAAGTAGATGTTAAATATATTCAAATCAAATCACTAATATCACATGCAAGGGATGGTCGATATTATCTTAATAGCTATATATTTCGAATTCTGTGTGCTTCAAATAACTATAGTACAGGCATTAGATGTTGGTAAACGTAGAAACATTCAAACAAGAGTAGAGTGAAAGTCTAGAAAAGAGATGAGTGTTGTGGGAGATGATGAAATGCACGGCGAAAAAAGAAAAAAAAAACCTCCAGTATATGTGATGTGGCCTACTGAGCTGATGATCCGGGCTTAGGCACCACAGCAGCATCTACAGCCTCAAAAGCAAGACCACTCTTGTCATCCTTGACGGAAATCTTGGCGGTCTGGCCATGCACTAGCTGGCCGCGAATGATTTGATCAGCTAGCGTGTTGGAAATCTCGGTTGTAATGAGTCTGTTGAGCGGACGAGCACCATACTTGGGATCGTAGCCATGCTCCGCTAGCCAATCACGTGCGTCACTCGATACATCCAGTGTGATGCGGCGATCATCAAGGCGACCCTGCAGTTCCTTCAGCCGGATGTCGGCAATTTCGCGAATGGCAGGAAGTGCAAGGCGCTTGAAGATGATAAACGAGTCAATTCTGTTGAGGAATTCTGGCGCATAACTACCCTGGACCACATCCATGACGGCTTTGCGGACGGAGGGGTCAATATCTCCTTCGGGCGTCTCTTTGTAAGGGTGCATGGGGTTGGCATCGACTAGGATATCAGCTCCGAGGTTGGATGTAAAGACGATGATGGTGTTGCGGAAGTCAACCTTGTGTCCTTGTGCGTCGGTCAAGAAGCCTTCATCAAGGACTTGCAGCAAAAGTGCTGAAATATCCCGATGGGCCTTTTCAAATTCATCAAAGAGAAGAACGGCATACGGCTTGCGGCGCACTGCTTCGGTAAGTTGTCCCGCATCATCATAGCCGACATAGCCAGAAGGGGCACCGATAAGACGCGAGATAGTATGTTTCTCCTGGAATTCGCTCATGTCAAACCGCACAACTGCCGACTCAGTGGAAAACAAAAAGCCTGCAAGCTTTTTGCATAGTTCTGTTTTGCCAACACCAGTGGGACCGAGGAAGAAGAAGGATGCTGTAGGGCGGTTATCGCCACTGAGGCCGGCACGCTGGAGTCTTACTGCATCTGAGACTGCTTTGATGGCTTCGTTTTGGCCCTTGACAGACTCGCATAAAAGATCCTCCATATGCACGAGCTTCTCAATGTGTCCCGAGGTCAGCTTGGCAACTGGAATTCCAGTGACACGCGAAACAACAGCGGCAATGTCATCGGCAGTGACAGAGTCGTGGATTAGATTACCGCTCTCGGTTCTCGGCTCACCCTCCTTGGGTAGCTTTTGCTCTAGATTGGGGATAATGCCGAATCTTAGCTCAGAAGCGCGGCCAAAGTTTCCTTCTCGCTGGGCTTTGTCAAGGTCGATGCGAGCAGAGTCAAGTTCACTTTGGATACGTTTGACCGAATCCACTTCAGCCTTTTCTGCCTGCCACATTTTGTTGAGCTTTTCGCGCTCAGCTTCATATGCTTTGAGGTCGTTTTGAAGCTTTTCTCGTCGCTCCTTGCTGGCAATATCAGTTTCTTTGCGCAAGCTTTCGAGCTCGATTTGGATCGTCATAATCTTTTGGTCAAGAACCAAGATATCGTCAGGTTTAGATTCGTGTTGGAGCTTTAGATGGCTGGAAGCTTCGTCCATCAAATCGATGGCCTTATCCGGAAGAAAACGGTCGGTAATGTAGCGATTGGAATATGTAGCAGCGGCGACTAGGGCGCCATCTGTAATCCGCACACCATGGTGGACTTCATATTTTTCTTTAATACCACGGAGGATGCTGATAGTATCTTGTACAGTCGGTTCATTGACAAGAATGGGCTGGAATCGACGAGCTAGTGCTACATCTTTCTCAATCATGCGGTACTCGGCAAGAGTGGTTGCTCCACAGCACTGAAGCTCGCCACGAGAAAGTGCAGGCTTGAGGAGGTTGGAAGCATCGATGGAACCCTCGCCTTTGCCAAGGCCAAGAAGTGTATGAAGCTCATCGATGAATAGAATAACCTCACCATTGGATTCCTGAACTTCCTTCAGCACACGCTTGAGACGTTCCTCGAAATCACCACGATATTTGGAGCCGGCAATCAGGGAACCAAGATCCAAGCTAACGACACGCTTATTCTTGATGCTTTCAGGAACTTCGCCCTGTACAATACGAAGCGCGAGTCCTTCGAGAACAGCCGTTTTTCCGGTACCGGCGTTTCCAATAAGGACTGGGTTGTTCTTGGTACGACGTGATAGGATCTGGATGGTGCGTTGTATTTCGCTGTCCCTACCGATAACAGGATCTAGTTTTCCGGCCTTAGCACGGTCTGTGAGATCCACGCCGAATTCTTCGAGGGCAGACTTTTGTTCGCCTCCACTCATATCCATGCGGTGGGTTCCCCCCGGGGGATGCGGTTGGCCGCGAGAAGCATAATTGCGACTTTGCGAGAGTTGGGCGTTGATATTATGGGAAATATTTCTGGCAGCAACTAAAGCTGCACTTAGAGATGAGCTGGGAATCCGTTGAGAGAGTGTCGAAGGAACGGCCTGATAACGCAAGGCTCTTCGCGCCGCCGACGTAAGTTGTAAACGAGCTTGCATCGTACTAAGAAATTATTAAAACACGAGGGAGAATCAAAGACTGGGTAGGTGTAAGAAGGAAGGTAGATCAATCGAGTCCATAAGCATGCGAAGTATTAAATAGTCATGGCCATTCTACATGTGTTTTCCCTTCAAGGTGAGATGGTCATAATCCTAAGCCTAGAAGAATCTTGCAAGTTCTATCTCTGCTTTGAAGCTTCACCTGCATTCTCGTAGCTTCTAGCGCAAAGTGGAACAAACCTGCTCTTAGAATGCCCCTCCCCTGCTTTGCCCCACATCATCACGTTATCTTATATTATATTATCTTATCTTATCGCGGCGCCGGGTAAACCTTGGATATTACGCCACATTGGCATTATAAACAGCCACAAAGCCTTTCCAATCAGGGCTTAGCGCAAGAGGGTTTGAAGAAATTCTACGCACAAACTTTTGTCAATCTGTGGCCGGCCCTGCACCACAGAGCGAAATCCTACGAGTATCTGGGTACTAGCCAATCAAGCAGCCCACTAAATTGCCAACTAAGATAGGGAATCTCGTTGACCTTCCTTACTTTCTGTGTTGTATTGTTTCTTCCTCTTCTTTTTCTCTCAAAATCCTCGTTCACCCGGACGACAAAAATCAGACACAATGGCCCCCGTCGCTCAAAAGTGGTACCCTACCGACGACAACTCGGAGCTGAAGCAGGTGAGTTCTCATCGCTGATCTCGACATTGATAATAGTGATCGACGGCTTTGGAATCGAGCAACTGAAGAGATCTTTGGTGCCTGGCGAGGAGACGAGAATCGAACGCATCGACACTCAATATGATGGACATCGAAAGCGAACCGATCAGCTAGCAACGTGGTGGCCACAAAAAGAGACACTCTGAACTTGTGTGTATCGGATATACAATGGGACCCTACCACCGCGGGATCTCGGCGGTCATGGCCTAGTCGAAAGTGTGCTCAACTCTGGCTTAGTTCCAACAGCGAGTGGAAGATTCGAATGCGACAAAATAGGATGTTCTTTATATTTCAAACGCCGCCACTCTCCGCTACGACATGTCTTGTCGCAAATACCAAATCCCTCAGTTGCTTGCTCGGGGCCGCTTGATACTCATTCATCTCATGTCTCTGTCCAGTAATAGACGGCGCAAATACTGACTAGTACATTCGCAAACAGGTCCGCAAGGCCGTCCGCCCCTGGACTCCCCGCGAGTCCCTGGTTCCCGGCACTGTCCTGATCCTGCTCGCTGGCCGCTTCCGTGGCAAGCGTGTCATCCTCCTGAAGAACCTCGACCAGGGTGTTCTGCTGGTTACTGGCCCCTTCAAGATCAACGGTGTCCCTCTGCGGAGAGTCAACTCGAGATACGTCATTGCTACCTCTATGAAGGTTGACCTGACCGGTCTGGACCAGGCCAAGGTTGACGAGATCTCCTCTGCCAAGTACTTCACCGCCGACAAGGAGTCCCAAAAGGCCGGTGAGGAGGCTTTCTTCAAGAACGGCGAGAAGCCCCAGGTAAGACTTCATAACAACTATTATCAAAGCTGTTGGTCGGAATAAATATTCGACCCAACTGTATGCTACACCGCATATGACCACTTGTCTAACAACTGCTATAGAAGAAGGAGGTTACTTCTGCCCGGGTGGCCGACCAGAAGGCTATTGACAAGGCTCTGCTGGCCAACATCAAGAAGGTTGACATGCTGTCTTCCTACCTGTCCAGCACTTTCTCCCTGCGGAAGGGTGACAAGCCCCACGAGATGAAGTGGTAGATGTTCGTTATACCCCCGCAAACAATCAAAAAAATTCGTCTTCGGCGCATATCATGAATTGATTACGAGAGGTTTTTTTCGAAAGAAAGAGAAGCTTTATGGGAATTCGGGAACAAACAAATGAAGAAACAAAAAAGACCCATATCAGGACCCTGGCAAAAAAAGAATAAAACGTGAACAGACTTTTTTTCTTTTTTTTCCTCCTCTAGATTGTAGTAGTATTCATAAGGTTCCGGAGGCCGAAAAAACAGAGAAAGAAACATGGAACAAGCTAAGTAATATTACGTGTCTCGCTGACTTCGTGATGCCTTGTCTTGTTGAATGCTGTGTATGTATATGCTTTCTAAGGCAACGGTAACGGACCAGATACCAGATGCTGAATAACCAAAATCGCCTGGCCATCCAATGCCAACCCCCCGACCGACCCTTGACCCGACCGCTAGCGCCCCGGTGTTGGCTCTTTTGTGAGAAAGCGTCAATGCATGTCACACGTAGATCGGCCCTTTCACTTGCTAGCTATATAAGTGTCCTTTTATACAGCCCATCATTATATCACCACCTGCTGGGCTCGGCACCATATGGGATAGAGAGTGACATTGGGAAACCGCCCTTGTTGCTTATTAGATACCGACAGCCTAGGTGTGGAGCTTCAATTGATGAAACGACAAGATCTCCAACACATTATGAATTGCCTTCTTCAATGCAAGGGCACGATATATATATTACCCGGGTATCTGGATGGCTATATCATGTCATTACGCCTCTCATGTCCAAAGTAATTCTCTTTAACCACTGATTTATAAGTCGCGGTCAACCCAGCTCTGAATCAGGCCCTCAAGAGTTGCATCATAGTGCTTGAGGGAAACCTTGCCCTCAGCGTCGATGCTGGTGTTGGCCTGAACAAAAACTTTACGGGGCTGTTTGTTGTTCATGACAACACTCCGCACCTTGTCACCCCAGAAATCGCTGTCGACGTGGGTCATTGAATTGTAAAACTTGGAGCCTTCGACGACGTCAGCAGTAGACTTGTAGATGTGTAGCTTCTGCAAGTACTTTCCAACAGCTGTAGAGAATGTCTGTTAGCTCTGCCTTTTTTGTCTGATATCTAGCGGTGGGTTGTGCTTGATGGACTTACCCTCACGACCGGAGGTTAGAATCTTGGAGCGGTCAAGCTTGATCGTCATGTCTGAGAGATCGGGTTTGGTGTACTCGAGTTTGCAGAAATCATCACCAGCTTCCAGGAAGCACTTTAAAGAAAATGTTAGTAACAAATATAACAGCCCGTATAGCTGCAGCAACGCTGCTTACCTGCAAAATTGAGAAACGAGCCTGTGAATGAGCCTGGCCCCATTTCTTACTCTTAGGATCCCACATTTCGAGTGAGACTAGGCCTGCCCGAGCCATCGAGAGATACGCGGCATAGAGGACATCACCAGCCTCGCCATCCATATCCGTAGAGCCGTCACCAAAGCCGAAAATCTTGAGCACAGGGAACTCGCAGCACAAGTACATGGCAACCAGCTCGGCACGGCATTCCTCATACGAAGCAGCAATGCTACCAAACACAGATCCCCAGGTTTGGCCAACTTTGTACCAGGTTTTGATAGGTGAGTTGGTGATGGGGCTAGTAGGAGGGCTTTCCTTGTCGAAGTTGAAGACACCAGGTGATGTTTCTTGCAAAAGCTTACCACAGCCGTGGCCAGTGAGTTCGTGTAGACCGACTTGGACTTCGAAAGAGCTATCGCGGTGCTTTCTGTAAATCTCCAAATCAGACTCAGCAATGAATGGAATGGCCTCATTTGAGCTCTTGGCGCTAAGAACATTGCCAAGAGACACATTCTTGAAACCTTCAGTTTGGCGGATGTCGTCGTAGTTAGGGATATTAATGCCGGCAGGAATACCACTACCAGCAAAAGTCAAGACCTCCAGAGAGGTAAAGTCGGGAGATAGGAACTTGTCTTTCTCAAACTCAGCACTCCAAGGAAGAAGGGGAATCAGCTTTGGAGCTGAAGTCACTAATTCTCCAAATGCACGAGTTCGCTCAAGGTTGACCATAGAAACAAAGCCCTCCCACTCGCCGCGAACACCAGCAGGGTCGCGGTATGTCTCAATGAAACCAATGTTACATTCAACCATTGGCTGCTTATCGCGGATCCAAAAACGCTGGCTGTCCTTGAAATCAAGCAAGGAGCCATTGTTGAAAGACTTGGAATACGCTTCCGTCATTTTGAGCTGGTTTTCGTTAGCAGCGTTTTCGTAGGCTTTGGACATATAGTCAGCGGCCATTTTCATCTCAGCAGCGTAGTCGCCGTAAACTAGATTTATCGTTTTTCCATCCAAAAGACCGCCCTCTACGGTGAACGAGGTTTCTTTTCCAATGTCACCACCAGTTGTAGGAACCTCGCTGCTTGCAGAGGCAATCAGAATGTTGAAAACGCCTTGAGGGGTCTTGACTAGACGGGTATTCTCAGGCAAAAGACCCTTCTTCTCCATCCAACTAGAAACAGCGTCAATCTCATCCTTGGTGATGGAAGGAGAGTTGGGGTAGTAGGTGGTCAAATGTCCGGCATCAGTATAACCCAAATGCAACAGGCCAGGCTTGTCAGTAGAGAATATGGCGCCATTTGTGGCCTTGTAAAACTTGCCAGCCTCTGGGGAAGCAGAGGCAAGAGCGGCAAAGACAGACTCGTTGCAACGGGGGATAAACTTGGAGTCGCCAAAGCTCTTGTAGTTTCCATTGTTTCCTAGGAACATACCCGCATACTGCAGAAAAGCACTGAGATCCGTCTCAGAGATACCGACATTGGCTGCGAGGGCCTTCCAGTTGCCATTGCAAGCTTTGTGTAGGGAGATGATGAAGTCATAGATGGGCTCTGACTCGGGCGAGATTTGTCTCAGCACAATACGGGTGCCAGCAAACGAGGCCCTGTGTTACACAAACAAGGTTAGGCTTGAGGCTAGGATCTAGACTATGTAGGTGGTTTTGGCTCATAAATGCTTACTTGCTGATGTAATGAGAATAACGCTTGAGTTTATCGTCCAGGGCATTGAAATGCTTCTCGATTTCTAGCCGCACCACGCTGGGCGGGGCATCGGCCAGGAAATGTTTGAGATCCTCGGTCGACATGGCGGTTGAAGCAGAAGAGGAGTAAAGACGGGTAAATAGTGGGTAGTTGTTGATTGTTAAAAACGCGGGTCGTCTAGAGCTTGATGAGACGGCGTTATTTCTGCAGATGTAGTGAGGTAGACAAGGCTGCACAGATAGCGGGGATGGGCAAGAAGAAGGTAGGGAGGAAGAGGGGAAAGAAGACAATAGCCGGTGCTGACGAAGCGACGTGGCAGTGGCAGCCCTTAGTAAAGAGACCAATTGCAGCTGTTGGAGCTGCGGCTGTGGCTGCGGGAACGCACGAGGCTGACGCAGCCTGGGACGCCAAACAAACATGGCAGGTGTGTTTTTAAGCGGTTGTACTATATGTATGTGGTATAGCACAATGCTATTGGTGCTCTTTGCTCTTTCTTACGTTTGACTCTTTGACTCTTTGACACTTTGACTCTTTTCTTTGCTTTAAACGAAACAAGAGCTTGGAGGGGTTTTTTTTCAACGCGGCGGCGGCGTTTTCTTGCTAGTCGCTCTCTCTCGGCTTTTCTTTTTGCGGTGCACTTTTGGCTACCTTGGCAGTAGGATGGGGTGAGGTGGATGCACCGGCCCGTCATGGCGGGTGTCAGCTGCCATTGTAGCGAAGCAGGCAAGCAGCACTCAAGGTGTTGATTGCTTTGAATTTGACGTAGGGTTCAAATTAACAAAGAGAGGGCATACCGCAATTAACATGAGAACGGAGTTTGGCAGGTAGAAAAACTAGCATCCACCTGTTCTAGCAGCGACTGTGTGCATTGTAGGCGTTTTCAAACGTTGTAGACCTGAGTAAAGGCATAATAGCAAGATGCTCATATACCGCTAGGGTCTGGCATAACCCTGCTTATGAAGCCCCGAAGTTTTCTGGGTTTTAGTTGTAGACGTGTATAGACTGACGTTACTTTTTTTTTTTTTCTCTCTTGCACTGACTGCTCTGACTGTTCTGACTATATTTACGATGACCCAATCGATGGTTGAATGGGAACAAACCTCGGGTTAAAATATGAGGATCCGCCAAGTGTCTATGTCGCAAGAGGAAAGCTAGAGTAAGAAGAAGAAGAAAGGAAAGGCGTGGACCCAACGGGAGGTGATTTGTGAGGTGAGGAAGTGGGTGGCTTCGGGAACGGGCTGACCTGAATCCGAACTGAGAGAAGTCTACTTGGAAGCGCAACAGGGAATGGGAACAGGGCTTGTCCCGACGGTTCTTGGCACAAGCAGAGATAGGCCCGGGGTAGCGGTGAAGCGTGGAGTGGAGTGGAGTGGAGAGAAAGAGACCAATGAAGGGGAGGAGAGGGAGCTGGCGAGGAAGCATCATGATGAGGCGTGATCAACGTTCCCTCTCCATCTATTAGTCCACTACCTGGATTCCAAGAGGGAAGGAGAGACACTCTCTCCATAATGTCAGAACAGGCCGTGTGAGGCTGGATGATCGACATGAAACACGAATCCAAGGGCACTATATTCCGTGTTTGCTCTCCAGAAGTCAATTTAAGCGAAATGCAAGTCTCAGATGCTTGGTGCCCCGTGACGATGCGTTTTTGTTGAGGCTTTGCGGTCATGGAGACAGGCGAGAGAGGAACAGCAAGCCGGGGAAAAGAAAAGAAAAAAAAGGGGGTTGTTGTTGTTGTTGTTGTTGGCGCTCTTAGGGAAGCGGACTGCTAATCATGGATTGGCTAAACTAGATATTACGAGAGGGGGTAGAGCTGTCTAGGGGAACCGAGAGGGGCAGTTAATGGGTGGCTGTGTTGGGTTGTTGTATGTATACGAATATGAACACATCAGAATAGATGGGGTCCGGGCAAAGATGAAACTTCTAGATACACAAAGGCACCAGCCAATTTCAAGGAAAAACTGGTACCGGATAAGCTGGAATATACTCATGAGATTGGACAAAGTGAGATTCCAAGATTCGTGGTGCTACAAACACGTAAGATTGCATGTGCCATTGGCTTCCCCGGAAAATGCGAGATTTTCGTGTGTGGGTGACATTGGCTTGCAAACGACCAACCAGCTTGGGGCAGCCTGGTGCCCTTTGCCGGTCTGGCAGGCTACACCTGGAATAAAGATAGTATATTCTGGGCAGAAGCACAGTGCCTATGGTATTCCTATGATGATGAGGATGACGATGATGACATTGAGCAAGTGAGCAATTGTGAGATTGCGGCCTGTGTGGGGGAACTGTGCAGCTAGCCACATGCTTCATAACAGTTATGCAGCTATAGCAGAATTCAGCCCCCCGCCCCCCGTTGTCCCCTCTTTCTATAAGCATTTACGTAGAGTCACAGAGGCCCTGACTTTGCGTTTGCTGTCCACCCACGGGGCCCATGGCGGCTTTTATCTCTAGGGTAGTTTTCAAATTAGAAACTACTGTTTTACGTCCGTATGCTGATTGAGCATGGGATGTGTAGTTAGTGTACATTCATTACCCGTGTATGCAACAAGGCAAATGAGGTCATTGACCTGCGAACTTGGGTTAGTGCACCGAAAAGTACCGAAACGCAAACAATACCCGACTTATGGACACGAAACAAACTGGAGGGGACAAGGACAAGACAAAAGGCAAGACAAATGCTAGACGGAGACCAAACAAAGAGAATGGCCTTGCCTAAAATGAGGGAGAACAAGAGAAAGGGCCAAAGAGACAATGGGATCCCTTTAGCCTGCCATTTTGATAGGAGGCCCGGCCCATAGCCAGAGAAAGAGAGAAAGGAGGAAGGGGAAAGCTTAGTAGCATGAAGGGCGGCCAAAGCTCTCATGAGCTTTCCCCTCTTTGCCCCTCCACACCCCCCCACCCCTCTTAGCGATCAATGACTTGATAACTGATATGAGCAGAAGGTCGAAAGAAGCAGCGAGACATTCTGTAGATCCTGCAGAGGCTCGGCGGTGAAGACTGCAGGAGAGAAAAAGCGAGCCCATCTTGTGGGGAATAGAAGCGGAATAACAAAGCGCGTTGGTGGGGCGAGCATATAATAATGGTGTCTTTTTCGAACTCCAAAAAGCAAGGCGTTATTTGAGATTTCTCTCTCCCCCTCCCCCCCACACACACACAAGCGCATGCAAAACAGGCCGGTTGACTTTGCCAGTCCTATGCACCCAACAGTGTCTGTTAGACCGAGGTACATGTTTGTATATGTGTGTATATACCTAGAAGGTCACGAGAGCAAGACGGCCCGTTTCTTCCCGCCAAAAGACCGCAATTTCCCTGTATTATTTTGCGCTTGGAGGATAGGGGCGGCCGATCAGCCCGGCTTCACAAATAGGAAGAAGACAAGTTGCAGTTGCACACGACGATTGGGACGCAGTTTTGATATATGGGATGTGTATGTATAGTACTTGCTCTTTTTTGTTCTTTCTTTTTTTTTCTTCTTTTTTTTTTGCCTTTCGCTGCCCCCTCTTCTCCCTTACTTCCCGAAAGCGTTATTTCCTCAACCATGGAAATCCCGTGACGAGAAAACGCCGAAACGGGTCAGACATGCAAGAGCTGGGAGTGGGGGAAGAGGGAAATAAACACAGAGTACAAAAAAAGAAGTGAGCCTAGACAAATCACAAGAACATGGGGAAATGGAGGGAACAAGGATACAAAAGACTTGAAGGGGAAGAGATTTGTAACCCCCACGCTTGACAAACTCATGACGAAACGAGGGCGGAGAGGAAGGCAGCATAGAACTTCCATATTACCCCCAGCCTCGTTCTTATCGGGATACTTATTTACTTGATGACGAGCTTAAGGAGACGATGAACTGCGGCGTTTCAATTAGGAGCATATGGAGCGGGTTGGGTTTGCCATGAGCAGCAGGTTGAAGCCCTGAGGGAGGTGCTTCAGCAGCTAGTTGTCGCTCTATCTACCTTCGCTTTTTTGCTTCTTTTAGTCTCCCTCGGTTGTCAACAAAAACAAAGCGTTTGCTGCTTACTCAACGCCAAGCCATTTCTCCAATTTCAACAGAAGCAGAGGTAGAGGTGCAGCACCTCGTTGCAGAGCGCTCTAGGAGACAACAACAATGCTCATCATTCAAGCTTCAAGTCATATCTTTGCAGTGCATCTAACTCTCTCCAAACACTCTCCAAGTCTCCCCCCGCGCCTCTCTCCCCCCACAGAGAGCAGGGCTAAATCCCAACAACAAATTGTATGCTAAATGATTCCACAAGGAGATTTGAGCTGTCATATTGCTACCTTACGACCATGAAGACTTGGGCTGCTTTCTCCCTCTCGCTCTTGTTAATCTGAGGCATAATGCGGCCCCGTGGAGACAAGGGGGAAGGGGGGGGGGGGGGGGGAAAAAATAAAAA
>JAXHKN010000426.1:0-23158 GCA_038407165.1 Ceratocystis variospora | reverse complement strand
CCGGCCCAGCCCAGCGCAGCCCAGCCTGGCAGGAAACCCAAGCCAAGTCCCCAGAGAATCCGCGCAACGGACTACTGAGAGAGGAAGTCTACCTGCTGCTTCACATTTGGCGTTGGGTCAGATTGACAGCAACCCTCGGTGCAGACGCGGCCTTCCTTCTCCTCTTTTTCTTCTCTTCCCTCTCCCCACCTCTTCTCCTTTGTCTAGCTTCTCATAAAAGCCCGATGCATGTCTTATAAGAGAGTCTCACTGAGACAAACAAAGTCCGCCCCATTTTATTTCCCTTCTATCCTCGCCTTCCCTTGATATTACTTGCTGTGATTGGGCCGTATATAAGACGCTAGGTCCACAAGCGACACCACTCCCGTCTCTTGCTCTCCCTCCTCCGAGACGCCTATAATGTACCGAAACGCCATGACGGATGGCTATGCAACTTCTCCCGCTCCAGCTATCCCTTCTGGGACGGTTGCAGTACCCCGGAATCTTCTCTCACTTGGTGAGTTTCTTGTCCCTTCGTCCTGGTGCTGCATCTAATGCGGCACTCTGATGTGATCAATATGCTGACAACGGAGATGGAGTAAGACGGTGGGGGGCTCCAAAGCTTCTCATCTCTGGTATTCTTGCACGAGTTGATGCTAGAGATTCAGAAACTCCAGGATCTCAAAACGCTACCTTCGCCATGCCAGTACTTTCACCTCATAGGCGGTACGGGTGTAGGAGGGTGAGTTGCTGCGTACTTACTACCTTTATATCTCACTCGACTCTCACTAACGCTCGTCTTTCTTATCCTTTGCAGCGTTCTTGCTCTTATCCTGGGCCAGCTCCAGCTATCAACGCAAGACCTACTAGAAGTCTGCCATGAGAATTGGGTGCTGCCCATTTACCGCGAGAGCAGGTTCTTCACCCACCTATTCAAGCGTTGTCAAGCCCGAGTCAACGACCGCCGGCCTTCTGCGTCCCACCGCATCCGCCCACCCCTCACCAACTCGCATGTACTAAGAGCATCGCTACGGGGTCTCAGCCTCTATAGCCATGACATGCAGGGCCTAGCACCGGTCCCCGAAACCCCTGAGCACGATGGCGGTTTTGTGCACGATACACGCTGTTTTGCTGTCGCCCGGAGCTGTGATGCAGGCTTTGAAACCCCTATTTTCTTCCGTTCGTATGGTGCACCATCCTCAGCCATCGGTGCATGTCCGGTGACGCAAATGGATGAATACGATGAGGACCCACACGGCCCGCAGCACTCGGACTCACCCTTCCCCGAAGATTACTTCTCCCAGGCCGCCAAGTGTGTCGTTGATGTGGCCTTTCAGTTCCCTCGTCGGCCTAATAGGGCTATACGCAGTCCAGATATAATCGACGGTAGCTCCATGTGGTGCAACCCTTCCGAGCTTCTTCTCCGTGAGGCTAACGACCTATTCGGATCCGATGGTTGCCTTGGGGTTCTTGTTTCCCTGGGGGCAGAGCCCAATCCTAGTTTAGGGTGGAGGGTGGACGCTCGAGCCGTGCATTCCCAGATAGAGCGCCGCTTGGAAGAACAATGTTTAAAAGACAATCAACCAGGGATACAGATGCCACGGCAGCGCCGTTATTTCCGGCTTAGCGATGGGTCAATGCTGCCACAGACCCCAGTAGAGCTCATCACACACTCAGCAATTCTAGAGGTATTAAGCACGGCGGAGGCCTGGGTCGAGGACAATCACGCCATTATCGAGGAGCTTGCGCAAGTTGTGACGCGGGCACTAAGTGCCGAAGACGCTGGTGGCCCAGCACTTGGCGAAATAGGTGAGTACTTCTTTTCAACCAATAAAGCCATGCGATATCGTTGGTTGCAAGCTGACAATGCATATGCCAAATCTAAAGTGCCAAGACCTGAAGTCACAGACCCAGAAACCGGAAAAAAGCCTCTGGCCGCGGAGTCTCGCAAAGACTCCTTATGGTCCCATCACGATGCATCACCCTCGCCTATGCTGCCTGAATATTCGCTCTCCACAACACCGCCCTTGCCGACACCCTCACTGTGCTCGTTGCCGTCATCCATTGGCCGGCCGTTAGAAATCAGTCACTCTTCGCTTCTCAATGCCGCACGGGAAAACAGCTCGGACGGCCGTTCAGCACGTACTGCCACCCGACTCCTCCACATCCTCTCGTTTCTAGCCCCGCACAATATTGCGCCTGAAATCATCGCCTTGGCTGCATCGTCACACGCCGTGCGTCAGGGTGAGACAGCCGGCCATATTAGCCTCACCGGCACCAATTTCCCCATGGCACTGTTCACCCAGCAGCCCATCGATCACGTCCAGAGGCAAGATTCTCCTGTGACTTCGCTGAAAATTTCCCCTGAAGCTTGTACTATGGCCTTCACAGCCCTGGAGAACCTGGGTTTACTCACCGCTGAGCAGCAGCCGGCTCCCAACTGGCCGCAGCCATTGGCATGGTTCTCCATCAGTCCCGACATGCAGCGGCACGTGCGTCTTGCGATGGGGAGTTCGCAGTTGCAAGAGAGCCTGTGGGCTGCTAGCACAATCGTGCACTATTCGCTTGCTACTCCATCGCGGTTTCCATTCTTTCTTGCACAGCGCTGGCTACCACATTGCTACGCTTTGCAGAGGCACACAGCAGAGCTGTTCAAACGAGGCACTTACACTGAGTACTCGGATCATGACTCCGCCGTGCAGTCTACAGTGCGAGCACAGTTGTTTGCTTCCTGCGGCTTTGCGCCCTTTGCTGCAGCCGAGATGCCCGATGCGCTAGCTATCCTTTACCAAGATTACACTATAAATGGCAAGCAGGCGTGCTTAGATGCCGCCCTACAGGCGTCACTTCTGTATGCTGATATCTTGCTACAGGCCAATCGTCCAGTGGAGTCTGCGTATGTCTGTGAAGAGGCCCGGCAGAGAGCAACAACAGCGAACAGATGTTCGTCCTCATCACCACTATCACACAAGCTAGACCTGGCCCTCCGTGCAAAGGAAATCTGCGCACGGCTTCTTGCCGGAGACAAAGAGTCTGTTGATGTCAATGTCGATCTGGATATTTCTGCTATTCGTACCGTTGCTATTGAAAACAGCAGTCATGTGTCGTCTGCTACCGACGTGGATGTAGGGTTACTCCTAGACATCGCCTACGCATATGCACTATTACGTGACTTTTCAGCTGCCATGGAAGTCGGGAATATGGCTCTCCAGGCTGTAGAGCATTGTGCAGTAGACTTAAGCGGGCCAACTCTGGCAGTCTATCGTAAAGTAGCCACCATTGAAGCACAGAGTGGACGCGGTATTGCACAAGGACAAGGCATAGAAAGACTGCGGCGGGCGGTGTATCTGACCAAGGATATTGTTCTTGATGGCGACGCGGAAATATTGCGTACGCAAATCACACTAGTCGAGCTGGCATTGCTGAAAATCGAGGCTGAGAAAATGAAGCGCGGTGACGACGAAGGCACCCGGGATGCGGCCAATACCGTAGTTTCCGATATCTCCAGGACCTATGAGGCATGTCGCCGTCGCTTCGGGCCACGTAGTCCCCTTGCCCGACAGGCACTAAGGATCATGTGCGATGCTTTGCATGCTAGTGGAGACATTTCTAGAGGGCTGAAAATGCTCGACCGTTTCCACGAGTCATGCAATGAGGAAAGTCCCGCTGAAGAAATTGATACAATTATAGCTATCAGAATCCGGAGTCTTCCGATCGAGATGTCACAGGTTGCCCGCGCTGCTGAAGACCAGCTGGCTGATCTTGGAAGCAGGGCGAATGCAAGAGCGTGCCTAGAGAGGCTAGAATTTGAGTATCGATGTTGGATGGATCTTGACAGGCAATTGATGGGTGCAGGTGATTCACTTCCTCGGGTTGGCCAGGCGTACTATTCGAGGGTCGTGGATGCAGAAATGGCAGAGGAGGCTATAGAAACGATTAGCAAAGAGATCGAAGCCTTTGATATGGCGGAGGCTGTTGAGCGGCATCTCCGGATCCTAAAAGGATAGTCACAAAGGATTGCAGAGCCGGATAGAGTGAATAGAAAGACCCGTTATTATCTACACCAAGTTAGCAAACACGCTAGTAACAGAGACATGAAACTATAGGTATAGTAGATTCGCTCCTGGCCAATTGGCGAAAACGATACTAAACAAAGGGTGCAAGACCCATTCGCATTGCCGCTTCGTTCTCATCCCCCTCCCCACCCTTTTCCCTCCGGCTTCACGCCGAAACCCGAACAACCTTCCCGGCAATCCCTTCGAGCCCCGTTTTATCCTTTGACCCACCCTCAAGTAGCATCACCTGCGAGCCCATCTCTATCCATTCTCGTGATGATATCAAATCAATCACCACCTCGGCCACATCTTGATTCGTGTCTTTTCCATTATCGGTCTCCATCCCAAACAGTCCCTCTTCATAACCACCATTCCCAGTCGTGACATCGTGATCTATGCATACACGCACCTTTGACATTGATCGAATCCGTGCCACTGAACGTACACAGGCAGTATATACATTAACCAATGCGCCAACCTGGAGTCGCTCAGCGTTGCGATATATCACTTGTATCGTGATAGAGCTAGCAGCTTGCAGTGACATCCCGGAATCAATCATGTGCTGCGACAAAACAGCCATCACCATTCCACGCCGAATATTCAGACCCTTGCTTTTTGCTTCTTGATAGCCGTCAGCTCCTGCTTGAGATCCGGTGGAGGGCAATACCATTAGTCCAATTGTGCCCACTTGGCCAGCCTTCAGTTTTGAAACAGAAAGCCGAAGATTTCGTATACTGGCAATCCGGGCCGTGTGCCACTTGCTTCCAACTTGAGATGCAAGTACGGTATTCTTCAAAGCCAGTTTTGCTAATTCAGATGACGCCTGGTGCGAAATTGAAAGACCCATGCCTCCGCCAGATGGTTGGTCCCGAGGGCTCTGCATCTTTTTGGGGTCGTCTTCAGATGGGAAAGGCCCAACTACAATTTCATCGCCGACCTTCAATACGCCAAATCGAAGATATCCGGATACCACTATACCGGTATCAGCGTGTTGGTCGCATATGCTGTCTGGTCTAGCGTTACTTAGGACCGGCATATTAAAAACATCATCGATATGAAAAATACTAGTAGGTTGTTCCGAGTTTAGCTCATTTGCTTTTGGTGGCGCAGGAATAGGAAGGTTTTGCAACAGTGAATGCGTCATGCCGATACCTTGACCTTTGACGGCACTGGTCAGCAAAATTGGAATGACACGAGTAAAGTCGCTACTAGCAGCAATTGAATCGACAACACTCTTGACCTTGGCATTGTCAGAATCCGGAATATGTGTAAGATTTTCATGACAGACTTGGTCCGGTTGGATGATTTTTGGCACTCGGCCGGCGGTTTTGATGGCAGTGAGAAGCTTCCCCAATGTGTGTTGAAGACTGCCTTTGCTTGCTTTGTCTAGCTTTGTGATGACCACTGCTAACGGTGATCGGAGCTCAAGGCAAAGCACAAGGTGAGCCAACGCAAGGTCGGGCTCTCCTTGGCTACCTACCGATGAAAACACGGATGACGACTCTCCGTCATTAGCAGCCACACAAAGCACCATCCAATGGGGTGCCCATCCAATAATACCACGAAGAGTAGTGCGTCTGTATCGAGGGTGGCCAGCCGAGTCTGATACAAAAACAAGACGTCCTTCTCTGGAAAGCTCATGGATTTCACCCCATGGCATGTCATTATAATGGCTTTGGTAATTAATGATAGTCCCATTTTTGTAGCCAATGAGCCCCTGCGCAACCGAGCTAGTCATTCCAGACTCTACTTCATGCCGATGTTTTAGGAGACTTTGTCGGCTCATGCCACGTCCGTTGTCCAGAGTGCCTGTAGTCAAAGTGCCAAGGAGGGTTGATTTTCCCGAGGCAGTTGGACCTGTAATAGTGACACGAAGTTGGTCAGTTGATGAAGGTTCATCAGCATCAGGGTCAGACCCCCACGATAGGCAAGTTGCCATGTTGTTTTTTAAGCCGGGAGTAACAAAGGCTTCGGCAACCCAAAGACTACCACGGACGACTAGATTTGGCTGTGTTAAATCATCCCACTCGCCTTCGCCTACAATAATCATGCGCAGGATTTCAACTTTGCACCCAAGGCTAGCAGCCATGACTCGCAAAGTCTTGATGCTCTCATCCATCTCATCGTTTGTCAAACCAACCAGTGTCCCATCATCAGAAACACCAATTTCGTACAGAGCACCTCTCGACTCCTCCAAGCCCGGAGGAAGCTTGGCAGGCACAACGATTTTGTCGAGATCGGACCCATCACTCGGCAGCTGAGGAACTACTGTATCTAGTGATGTCCCCGTATGTTGAGGAGAAGATTGCTGCATTCTCCATAGCAACTGGGTTGTCAAATGCTGTAGTCTGTCATGGCGGCTTTGATTGGAAGACGCAAGAGGAGGAGTGAAGCTGCCGTCCTTAAGCTTAGCGTGCTTCGATATGCTTTGATATGTGCTCATAGACCTAAACTGGCGCCGAGGCCGAAGCAACAGGTGCAGCTTATATTCAGTAGGACCCATTTGAGGCTCCGCTTCAAGCTTGATGATTCTGTAGTCTGACAGCAAGTCAATCTGTACGCCATTGGGGCAGCTCTCGTTGGCAGTGTCTGTTAGAGGGGTGGCAATAGGAGTCTGGCTACGACTCCGCAAAGGAGATGGGCCCAAAGAGACAAGCCATGGGGATGATACACGGGTCTGGTCTGTCTCACAGTTGAAAATAGAGGCCATGGCGGTGGACAAGCCGGAGTCAGCCAAACAAGCAGATAAGCAAAAAAGACTAATGATGCGGAAAGGCAGATAGGAATTTGCAGATAATAAAATAAGCTTCAAGCAAGTACTTAGGGAGTCGCGTTCAAGTATAATGAGTGTAAAGAAGGCTTTAGACGACCAACAGTAGTAGATTCGTGTATGTATGTCATCGTTTTTCTGACGATAAAGACAGGTAAATGGCAGCTCCCTTTGAGCACGATCAAGATTCGGCACTCAGCAAAGGATACGATGATGGATTATAATTAACAGAGTCAAGAAAGGAGAAACAAGTCGTCTGTCTGCGAATAAAATAGCCACGAAGCTAGTCAGCACAAGACCAAATAACCACAAAGGCAAAGAGCCTGGATCAAAAACTGAAATTCACGAGTCAAAGGCACTGCCTATAGTCCGAGTTCATGTTCGAATCCAAGATGACTAGACAACTTTACCTAGCATGAGTCGACGGCAACTTATTTGGCCAGTGACAAGGTACCTTAGTCTAAGGAGGCCCCTAGTGACGCATCGGCGAAAGAGTGGCTTGAGCCAACCAATCAGAAGACAAAGGGATTCATAGGAGAAGTCAGGAAGGCTGCTTTGATGCAGGAGGAGATGGAACGCAAAACAAATGTAAATGCTAAATATAAATATAATACAAATACGAATATGAATATGAAGCCAGAAAGTTGACGATGATGGAAGAAGGAGGGGAAGAAAACTAGAAATCAGTTAGTGGGAAGTCGCGAAGTTTTTTTTTCTCCTCCTATTCTCAAGTTTGATTAGGTAGGTGCCTCTTTCGGAAGCAAAAACGAACAGAGGCTTGTTTGTAAGGAGCAAGAAGAGAAAGAGCTATGTTTCTCCTCCTTTTACTTTGTGCATCATGCAACTACTAAATCGATATAAAGGCAGTACAAGCTGCACCTGGCTGGTGCCATCTTCATATAA
Source organism: Ceratocystis variospora (assembly GCA_038407165.1). NCBI lineage: Eukaryota > Fungi > Ascomycota > Sordariomycetes > Microascales > Ceratocystidaceae > Ceratocystis > Ceratocystis variospora. The sequence continues at coordinate 15,451 of JAXHKN010000426.1, read as the reverse complement.
CTAAAGACATGAAGCGCGCATGTTTACGTGTACGTGATCATAGGTACAATACTTTCCCTTTGCCATGTTGATGCTGCGACTTTTACCAACCCCTAACCCTAACGACAGGTTAAGGGGATAACAAGGCCCCCCTCGACGCCAATTCCCAAGCGTCTCTCCTCGAAACCAACTTCTGACATTCGCCTTCTCCAAGCGACTCCTCTTTTTGCCTTTAAGCTAGCTGTATCAGAAGTAGGTACAACGGTTTAAACGAGTTGTCCATACGGCGGTTTAATACAGCACACATATCCATATTACCGAGGGCCTCATTGTATCCTTTTGGCTCTTTAAAGGCTGCTCTCTATTCCTTTGTTATCCTTTTTCTTCTTCTTTTTTGCTCTTTTCTTTTCTGTATCAAATCACTTAATTGTCACTGTCCGTCGCAGTCATCCCCCATTCTCCCTCACTTGAGCTAAGCACAGCCAGCTTGCTGTCCAAGGCTAACAGGCTAAAGGAAGTCTTCTGGTTCGTCTGCCAAACTGGGCTTTGCTCCCTTCCCCCCTCCTCCTTGTTCTCCTTTCTTTACTACATCCCGTTGCCTTTCTGATTATCTATCGTCTAATAACATTCAAATATAGAATTACCGTTGCTTATCTATCTACAACCCACACACTCTCCTCTCTGTCTACTAAAATGCGCAAGCTGTTCAAGAAAGGTGATAAGGACAAGGGCTCCTCTGCCCCTGCCGAAAACCCCTATGCCGCGGCGCCCAAGAACAACTATGCTCCCTCAGTCACTAGCACTGCTTCTGCTGCGCCCTCGTATAGAACGCAGGACCCGAACCCATCTCGCCCTATGGGTGGCCAGCCAGCACCTAGAAACAATAGCTATGGAGGCATGCCGCCCCCGCAACAGCAGCGCCAACAACTACAGCAGCAATACACCTCAACTACGTATGGTTCCTCGTCAGGCTACGGATCGAACCAGTACGGAACCCCCGCTGGCGGACACTATAATAATGCTTCCCGTAGCCAGGGCTCGTATGGAAAAGCTCATATTTCTGACCAGACGCACGATGTTAACCGTGCTCATCTAATGGATGGCGCCAAGCCTGTTGGCAGCAGCTACGGCGGCTTTCAGAGCAACCCGTATGCTACGAATGCTGCGCCTCCGGACCCTCAGAACCCCTATGCCAACCCAAATGACATGCAGCAGCAGCAACAGCCTCGCGGACGATACTTTGATCTCACCCAAGAGGAGGACCCTGATGACCGCGAGCACAAAGATGTTGCGAACCAGTTCCTCGAGGAGAAAGCACAAACCAACAACACCCTTGATCGCATCATCCAACTGACTGCTGGCATCGAAATGCAATCCGACGACATCTCCCAGCGCATAGAACGGCAGGAGGCTAGTCTGGATAACTATGAAAGAAACATGGATATCGCCAACGCCAAAACCCGGCAGGCTAAGGCCGCTGTCAAGGATTTGTCAACCGCCGATCACATGTTCAACTTCCGCACACGTGGCAAGCGGGAACGTGAGGTTGCTGAAAAGACAGAGCGTGATTTAGCTGCGAGACAGACCGAAGACGAAACTCGCAATGCCAGACACGAGAGACAGCGGGCCTTCCAAAACGCCATGGAAAGTCAGCCTAAACCCCGCTCGACCTTCGAGCGCAATACCGGCAAGAATAAGCTGGCCTTTGACTTTGACGACGATGGCTTCCAGGCCGAGAACGACGCTTTGGATAATGAGTTTGATGATAAGATGGACGTGGTTGAGCGTTCGATTGGTGTTATCAACATGCGCGCCAAAGGCATTGGCTTCCAGATTGAACAATCCAACCAGCGGTTGCCTGGCCTCACTGAAAAGGTATGTTTCCGCCCACCGGGCTCTTTCATTTGCTAAGATAGTTATTGTGTCATTTACTAACAAACCTCGATGGCTCCTTTTAGACCGACAGCGCCATTGGAACTCTGCAGGACACAAACCATCGTCTGCGACAGAAAATGGGCCAGTGATTGTGGTCGAAACACTTTACTACATTTGTTTCCTGGGGCTATACAGACCATTTTGCTCTTTCCGTGCTCCATCTTCTTGGATGTTTCCTTCATTGCTTATTATTGATACGTGTGTTAATTGATTTCCCTCCGCATTTTATCTTCTGCCCTTGAAGGACGTTAAACGTCGGATGTCGATGGCTGGCTGGGCGCATTATAGATATCATGAAATAGATATAACCCTTATGTGCTATATGAATAGGGTTGTTATGGCATACAACATTGTTACTGCAAAGGCGGTGAGAGGCACAACAAGTTACGACCTGGCAGAACTTTATAACTACAGGTTTTTTTTTTCCAGTGGATAGAACGCTGCGCAAAAAGATTCTTAGCAATTATAATGATGTACTCAACTTTTCAACGGCAACATTGCATAGTGCAAGCGGTCTCTTTTGTTACCTCTACGACCTTATCCTCGTCGTGCAGTACCTCTTCATCCTACTATTAGGGTGGTTAAACTCTAATCAACAAAACATCAAATCCTCATTGTGTCCCGCACACCCTATCTCATAATGAGTTCTGAGCCTCCACGCAAGAGAAAGAAGAAGTCCCAGAACCCCAATGTGGTCATGTTGGGAGGGAAACCTCTCAACTTAGCTGCCCTTCTAGATGAGCCCCCCAAGCGCAAAATTCCTGAGCCCGGTCCCGAGCAGACGCCAACACCCGCTACAGCCCCAGGCAATGACAATGGACCTCATGTGTCTACGTCTCCCGAATTATCGCACCATAAAAAATCACTGGAGTCGTTTAAAAACCGACCAGGCCGAGGCACCTATGGCAAGGGAACTCTACGCGATAACCGATGGAAGGAGAACCCGGTACTACTCAAGACACGACAGAAACTGCCCATCTGGGCTTACCGAGATACCATTCGCGAGGCCCTAATACGCAGCGATACGCTTGTTGTTGTGGGTGAAACTGGATCGGGAAAGTCTACACAAATTCCACAGTTTTTATACCAAGAGCCGTGGTGCCAACGGCGCAAAGCCAAGGTGCCAAGCTTGTCAGAGCCTATCAATGTTGGTGGCATTATTGCTGTGACGCAGCCTCGGCGTGTGGCTGCTACGACTCTAGCGCACCGTGTAGCTCAGGAGGCTGGGTCGCCCCTTGGGCGGCCGGAGGGCTTAGTTGGCTACTCTGTCCGTTTTGATCACAACGTGCCAAAGGGGACAAAAATTAAGTTCTTGACAGAGGGTATGTTGCTCCAAGAACTCTTGCAGGATCCATACCTTAGACAGTATAGCGCTGTAATTGTCGATGAAATTCATGAGAGAAGTGTCGATGTTGATCTTTTGTCCGGATTTCTCAAGAAAATTCGCATCGAGGGCATGGAAAACCGTGGCGGTGTGCCACTCAAGGTCGTCATAATGAGTGCTACTGCAGATGTTGACGAAATGAAGGGGTTTTTTTCTGAAAGCACTCCAAGCGAAGAGCCTCGAAATCACAACAAGGAATGTAAAAAAAACTCTAACAAAATAGGTTCCGCGCCGGCAGAAGAGCAGCGACAGGTCGAGGTGTTACATGTCAAGGGTCGCCAGTTTCCCGTTGAACTGCAGCATACACCTCGTCCAGTAAATGATTTACAGGACCAGCTGCTTAAGACCGTCTTCAAAGTCCACACCGAAGAGTCCTTTCCTGGAGACATTCTAGCCTTCATGACTGGGCAGGAAGACATTGAAGCCGCAGTTAAGCTGATTGAGGAATATGGAGAAACACTGGCTTCCAATGTGCCTCGTATTAAAGCTTTCCCCCTATTTGGCCAAATGTCTATGGAGGCCCAGCATGCCGCTTTCCAACCGGTAAAGGAAAAATACACTCGAAAGGTTGTGTTGGCGACCAACATTGCCGAGACCTCGGTCACTGTTCCTGGTGTCCGGTATGTTATTGACTGCGGCAAAGCTAAAGTTAAGCAGTTCCGCACACGTTTAGGCATGGAATCGCTCCTTGCTAAACCTATATCCATGTCTTCAGCTATTCAGAGGGCTGGCCGTGCTGGTCGTGAGGGCCCCGGTAAATGCTTTAGGCTATACACCCAGGAGACTTTTGACTCTCTGGAAGAGCGTGATCTCCCTGAGATTTTGCGAACGGATCTGATGACAGCCATATTGACCATGAAGGCCTATGGGATTGATGACATCCAGGCTTTCCCTCTGATAGATATGCCTGAAGTTGAGGCTCTGGAACACGCCTTGGTGCAGCTTTGCCTCATTGGAGCCATTGACAAAGTTGGCCAAATCACCGAGGAGGGTCGCAAAATTTCTAAGCTACCTGTCTCCCCTACATTCGGCGTGGTTCTCCTTAACGCTGCTAAGCCTGAGTTTGATTGCGTGCTTGAAGTCATCGACATTATATCGTGCATCACCTCTGGGGAAGACATCTTCCAGCATATCCAAACCGAGGAAGTGCGTGAAGAAGTTGAAGAAATGCGCAAACAACTCTTCCGCAGAGAAGGTGATCTTATTACTCTTCTCACCACAATGCAGTTGTATGCTTCAGAAAATGCCGACCGGACAACTTGGTGCCAACAACGGCGCATAAATATGCGGAACATGCGCCAGGCCATGAAGATTCGCAAGCAGCTTCGTGGCCTAGCAATAAAAATGAAGTTGTTGAAGGAGGCCCCACCTGCTGACCCGCAGCCATTTGTGCCGCCGTCACCTGAGGGTGCCGATAGCATCTTGAAGTGTTTTCTCAAGGGCTTTGTATCCCGCACAGCTATGCTACATCCAGATGCTAGTTATCAAACCGTAGTGGGCAAGCAGAATATTGCTATCCATCCAGCTAGTGTACTACATGGTAGAAAGGTTGAGGCCATCATGTTTCTTGAAAACGTTTTCACCCAGAAGAATTACGCCAAGAAGGTGAGCGCCGTGCGCGCAGATTGGCTGATGGGAGAATGGAAGACGGGAGTATAAACAAGTAGTAGCATGCGTCGGCCGATGCAGACAGGTCCGCCTTTTAAAATAAATTCCGGGTATTTTCGCCAAGTGGTAGCTGTAGTTAGATGTATATTATAAACAAGTTTCCTGGATGGGTTTCGTTTTGTATTGTTTCGATCCGAAACACTTTAAGTTGGTATGCATAGCAGCAAACCAATTCTGTGACTGAAAACAGAGTGCGTGTGAAGGAAACCGAGATCTTGGTAAGATGTCATACAATAGCAAAAAAATCAAACAATATAATACGACCCAAACGCCAGCTAACTCCAGCTAAACACGAAAGCAAGAAGCGCCAAGCTACAGCTCGCATGGCTTTGTGTGGGAGCTTAGAAAGAAACAGATATCCATGTCATAAAAGTAGTCGTGATATTCAACGCGATTTACGCCCTCACCATGCCGTAGAATAATGTCCATGTCAGGATGAACCCCGGAAAGCCATTTATCAAGCCTCCCCCCCAAAAGTCAGCCGCACCACGGAAGTATCTGCTCGTATCGAAAGGCTTGTGTCCAGAAGCAATAGACGACGGTGCAACACGCAAAAAGTAGAATAGCAGTGATGTTGCGATGGTCAGGACGATGTAGAATAGGAAACCGGCGTAGGATTCGAGGCCAAGAATGCCAGCCGAGACACCGAATAGGGAGGCAGTCAAGCTCTGCAGATTGGAAAGGGCCTATGCCGACACGTCCAGATGATGCTGTGTTAAATGGGGGTTTCATGATGGTCGCGGCCATTTGATTGCGCGGGGCTCAAGACGTACCTTGGCATTGTGCATGACAGCTTCGGGCACGACGGGGCTCAGCTGGAGCTGCTTCTCTGTTGTCGACATGATTGTGCCGTTTTGTGTATAAGTTTCTGTATGGCGAGTTGGTTGGGTAGAATAGTTGGCGCTGATTGCTGAGTAGGACGGCGGTAGCTTTGAGGTGGCCATATTGCAGACTGTTTCACAAGGCACCGGTGCACCAGCTGCCGCCTAGTACCTGACAGCTGCCGGCGGGAATGTGGCGTGGGTGTGGCTGAAGTAGTTCACAGTGGTACTTCTATTTTAAGAGTATGGCGTCGGGTAATTACTGGAGTATTATGCATCAATCTCGGAGGTCGGCGGAACCCCGAAAAGCCCATAGAAGGCCCCGGAGTCCAGAAGAAATCCTGTTTGCTGACGCCCATCTTTGATACAGACAATATCCCTGAGCTCATTACGATAATTCCTGGCGCGTTGTGCTCAGGCGCCGCATGAAGAAAAAACAAGTATAATGTCGTTCAGCTGCTCCTGCATACGACTAAATTGCACCAAATGCATAGTGAAGACGCTATGGAAGGGGGCCATAACCAAGGGGCACACCATGGGTTTTCAGGGCAATTACTGAGCAAGAAGGAGGAGCAAGCCAAGAGAATATGTATTGCTGCGGCAAGGGAGAAAAGTATCAGCCATGCCAGGAACAGAACAAAAAGGCTAAGTAAGACCAAAGCGAGGAATGCTGCTAACACAGTTTTTGTGTTATGTTTACTTCTCACACGTGGGCAAATAAAGGGGAATGGAACATGAGATACATACATACATTACGTTCTCTAATACACAAACAACAAACACGCAATAATGACCTTACTATTATACGCAAACCTATCTCACTGCACTTCTTCAGCGAGAATTCTGACACAAAAAACGAAACATGGACAGTGTGGAAAGACGAGGCGCTCGGGTTTGTAGGCTGCTTCATCGTTCGGATGAGCAGGAACAAAGTATAATATATTGGACGTACAATGTAACGCCAGGAAACTTCCCAGCATTATGGAATATCAGAAAGCTGCTGTTGGACAACATGTACGTATGCTAGTCAAATCCTAAGCCTCAGGCCTTGGCCGACGGATGGTTGCTTGAAACCCGACTTACAATTACTCGGTTATTATAAGGACAGCACCAACAACAGCAAGAGCAATCTTCTGGAGAGGTAACTACGCTCTTGAACAATTTAAATACCAACCCTTTTTTTCTCTTTTCCACCACAAGGCTGCCGTGGCAAAAAAAAAAAGAACATTGTTGTCTAGTTCTCATCTCATCGCTGGAATAACAGGCTTAACTGACATCGCAAGCAAGCATTTTGTTACTACTACTTATCATCTTATCGCCATCGCCATCACCATCGTTATCGTCATCGCTATTGCCACTAATAGCTGCAACTGGTCGACCCGCTATTTATCAAAACCACATAATCCATCCTGTGCACTTGACAACTCCGCTTCAGCCGCACATCCACAGCGAGTGCCCTCTTCCCATCGTATCGCTATTCACGTCGACATAGTGCAGCATCTGTTTCCATCCTTTTTTACAAACTCCGTCCATCTCGTCCTTCTTATCAATATACGACGCAAAAACCAGCCCTGCCCAACGAAATAAGTTTGGCTCAACGCAGCATCTTTGATCGCCCCCTCTTCTTTCTGTTTCCTGTTCTCTCTTGACCCCCAGTTCGACAACAGCGGCGACGCAGGTACTTCGCCTCAATCGAACAGCAAAACTGGCTTAATCAGCAATCAGCGCGCTCTTGCTCCGCATAAGACAAGGCTCCCAAGTCTCATTATCTGTATCTTCACTATTACTGCTTTAATTTACAACTGCAACATAACAACTACCTAGGGAAGGAAACCTCAGGCAAATAAGTCCAGTTCGTTGCTTGGCTCCTTGCCTGGCCCTTTCCAACGCCTGTCCTTACAAGTATACAACCCCCCATGTCGAGATCCCCTGTCCGAACAAGCGAGGTCTAACTTCTAAAGCGGTAGGTTGGACAACCTTTGGCCAACTTTTGGTCAACACAATAAGTCTCGGGGAATAAATATTCCTTTGGGCAAGCCCGAGAATCTGTTCAATCCCTCTCAGGTCCTTTTCTTCACCCTGTCCTTTTTTTGTCTTTTCCAAGTTCCCCCTGTGCCGCCTGGTTGTTCGGTTTTGTTCAGCGCCAAACTTCAGTCTCAGTCCAGCAGCACTTGTTGCTGTGCTGTTGCACCTTCTATAACCACACCATTGTCTTTTACGGACCTGAGCACCTACAACATCGCTCACGATAAAATCGCACGATAGTCCCGCCCAGCCGACGCAGCCGTATTCGATAACTCCAAGCTTACTTGGACCAGCTTTCAATCCGACAAACAGCTACCCGTCAACGCTTTCGCGCCATCTTAGCCAGCAATCTAATCGCGGTCTTGAGTTTTCAGCACCGCCTTACAAAATCAGAAAAAACGGCAATTTCTAGTACCTTGCGGTCTTCATACCTTTCAAATCAATGGAATCGTAGCCGGAAACTCAAATTCCAACAAACAGCAATCATGGAGAGCGTAGTCTACGAAGAAACCCCACTTGCAAACTATCTCAGAGGTATGCCATTTGAACCTCCCTTGTCCTATTGTTTGCGAAGGGCCGACGACAATGAGGCTTAAAGAGCACCATATACTAATTCTCGAATAGAAGAAGGCGAGGCCGACAACTTCGAATGGGCTTCTCCCAATTCCGATAGCTACTCCCAAAGTAGCCACGATGGAGATCTTAAGCCTAGCGATCTTCCTAAAGAGCCTACATCGCCATCTTCAACACACTCAAGCCCCCAATTCGCACCTACCGGAAGACCTCAAGTACGGCCTCAATTCCGTCGCAAAAACACCGGCCAGCAGCTTTCGCTCGAGATTCCCAATAACAAACGTTCGTCGCTTGACCGTTTCAAAGCTACATACTCTGTAGGCACTTCAGAATCAAAATATACCGCATGCCAAATCTGCATCATTACTAATACTTTTGTAGGAGGCTGTGAGCGCGCACATCAGCCGTGCCGACAATGCAAACTTTCTCGAGAAATTCCGCTACACAATTGTAGCTTCACAACTACTTAGTGGGCACTCCATCCTCGGCCAAAGCATTCCATACGTCCCGAAGTTGTCTTCTGAGACCGCATTGAGCCCCAACAACACGGCCACCTATGACGACACCCTGGTGAAAACCTCCATACTCCCCGTTGTTGGGGCAATCACAATAGCCTTCTTAATACCATGGCTAGCTTCAGGCGGTGTGGGAGCTCTCTCCAAACGGCGCATCTTTCTCATCGTCCTGATCATCACAGCAGTGGCTCTGATCTCGCCAGTATATTTTAAACAACAATATCTCAAGCTACGGCGAGATCAAGCTCTCGTTGAAGTTTCTAGATTCGTCACTCATGCGCAGAGTTTTGACAGTGCCAGTGGTGCAGCCATAGCGCTCATTCAAGAGGTGGAGCTGGTATCTAGAGGCTACCGCCTGTATGTAACATCGTCTATCTGGGCTACATTTCTTTTGGCTCAACTTCATTTGCTAACAACCCACATGATAGGAGCACGCCACTACCCCCAATCAGTCGTATTGAGGACAAATCTCAAACGCGCAAGTGCAATCGCCTTCGCAAAGCCTTGAAAACGTCTTTTATGACGGTTATGGACGAATATATCCAGACATCTGTCGTTGTCAAAGGATTTTGCGAGCAGCTCGACTTGGAAAAGTACTACGACATATACGATGTCAGCGATCTCGACATGTCAGATGCGCTTCAAAACTTCTCTAGCATTGACCTGGAGGATGGCGAATCTCTAAGAGTACTGAAGATTCTAGCAGCGCGCTTTCAAACAATCCGCAAGATGTTCTTATGCTCTCTATTGGCTCTTGACGTCAAAAGCGAATCTGACGATCTACTCCGTTGGACGACTGTAGTGGAAGCCTTGCGTACTTTGAACGAAACCACTCGCAATACTTTTGATCGCTTGAGTAATATTCTTAGCGATGATGAGTGTAAGACAATCTTTACCACCGACCACCCGTACACTAGCCACCAAGTCATCTACTAACTTATCCTAGTTCTGCCTATGCCTGCAACTCCCAAAATCCCATCAACACCCGGCCGCGAGCGTTGGCGCTCACAGCTTCGCAAGCTCAACTCGCTTTCGACGGGAATCCGTGGCCTTCAGGCCAAGCTTGCCCTACTTCGTGAAGAGTCTGACCACTCGCTCAACGAATCCAGTGACATTTCAGAGCTTGGTCCGCACCTAATGTCCCAGTATGATTCTATTGGGAATGATTTGAAAGAGCTTATTACGACGTGGGAGGAAGGAAAGGCAGCGCTAGCCCAGTGCATCGACAGAAACGAAAAGCGTCTATCTTCTGTCAGTGGGCTGATGCTTCTTTCGCCTACGAGCTCTCTTAGCGGCCCTACCGCGTATGACGACTCCTCAACTACTAGTGGCGGTCGTCTTGATGCTCTACGTGCGCTGACGGGCGAAAGTCCAGCTCCTCTATCATCGGCAGATCTAGAGCAGGTATTTGAAGCTGTAGCAACGCCATCATCTCGACCGCGCAGCATGTTCACGCGAGAGGAGCGCATCGCCAAGATGAAAGAAGAGAGAGAGCGACGCCAAAGTATACGAGAACGTACAGACGCCAACAAGGGCATGCTACGCGAACTGGAGATGGTTATCAATCTTCGCCCACGCAACCGAGTTAGCGCTCCAGCAACGTCTGGGCCCATTTCTCCTATGTAGAGGAGTAGTTGTTTTTCCATTTCAGTTTTTTCTTTGGCCTTCTTTTGCTCACTTTCGCTGGCGTTTTCTGTTTTTATATATTCAACCCTTATATGCAGCTCTATGGCTTCTTCCTAAGCTGTCCTACCACTGAGCTCCGCGATCTGATATCGGTCGCCTATGCCGCTTACGGGAGCTAATTTCTGGCCTTTTGTTCCATGGTTACTTTCTATTTTCGATTTTGCCCTTTATATTTCCGTCCTGTTTTTCTCTACTATGGACAAAGTCCAAGTTGCCTCCACCAAGCTCCTCGCCCATTCCACCCTCACTATTTCACGAAGAACATGGTTTCTATGATACGTTCCCTCGTTTTGGCATGCAAAGACTTCGCCTAGTGTACTACACTACACCGGCCTTTCCTTTGTTTTGTCAAACCTGGTGTACCTTTTCTTTCTTTCCTTCTTTCTTTTTTTATATTCACATATACAAACATCTCAGTTAGATCGCTGCGTTTGCCCACTGATATCCGCTCAAGACAAAAAGAGACTTGTTCTATTCTTTTATTGCCCTTTTTTTTTCTTTCTTTTTTTTTTGTTTCCTTTGTTCTGTCTTCTGGCTCCTTTCCTTCGTTGTTGTTCTTGTTCCTCACCTGCCGTTTTCCTCCTACGTCCTCTTCTCTGCTTCTGCAGCTAGTAACCTGGGTTTTCTTTAATACTGCCCTGTTTTGTTTCCTTGCGTTGCTGCTATTCAATTGCCTTCCTTGACCCTTGATGTCCTTGTACGTAAGAACGTTCCAATCTTGTTTCGTTTCGATTCTAGATATAAATACAAACACCTTTTTTGGATGCACCTGCGCCCTAGGATACACATGTCCGTGTCTATGAGTAATCAAGTCTACTGTCTCGTCAAGTGTCTCCCTTTCATGTCATTCTGTGTGTTCTCCGTATATCTATGACTTTACATGTCTTGCGCGTTTGATCTCGCTCAGCTTATTATGTGTGACGTCAGCGGTCGGAACAAAAAGGAAATTAAAGGTTTAATTGAATTTTGGGGTGCCCACAGCAGCAACCACGACAGTGACAGCAGTAACGATAGTAGTAATCTTCAGATATGGTGGGGTTGTTTCTTACCTTCTCCTATTCCTGACAATGACGGCAAGGCAACAAAGCCCGGGCCATAAGTATGTATTCTCCTCAGCCCTTCCTTCCTATTCGCTGCTGAGCTTGTTACTGTCCGACACTTGTGTCTTGACGCCAATCGATAGAGAAGCACGGCGCATTGGTGGACGCGCACTCACACCAACATGCACGGTCTGAGACAAGACACGAAAGACTAGGCCAGACATACATAAGTGACAACTTAACAGCTTGACGTGAATTCATCGCAACAGGGAAAATTCAAGACATTGTGTTTCTAGTGTATTGAATATGGCATAAGGCCACGCTCCGGTTAATATTAAAGATGTTGAAACATGGTAAAAGACAGATAGGTATTAAATAGAAACATCTAATCAAAAGATTTAAAAAGAGAATATAGCGAGTGTGGTATAAAATGCTGGACCATGATGTGCAAGAAAGAGCAAAGAGAAACAAAAAAACACCAAGATCAGGGGGTAGCCAGTCTCCCAATCAAGAGAGGCACCAAAGGAAGAGGAAAAAGAAAAGGAAAAAAAAGACATTTTTATGCAGTATAAATGAAATAGCGAGCGTGATTCACGGCTCAAACAGGCCGTACAAGGGTCATCAGCGAATGTCTAACAATAGCAGACATACGCAGTCTAGATAAGTTGCAATAAAGACAGTAACGAAGTAAGAGAAGCAAGGCCATGAGAGCCATAGCCCATGGGAAATGCAGAATGAAGGGGGAAAAAAGAAACAGAAATCGAGGGTCCGTTCCTCGTGATAACGCCAGGTTTTGAATGCGCGTTGATATCAATGGAAAAGATCAAGAATATATGGGCAATGAAAGCAGCAGTAGAGTGCATGGACTCTAGTAGGGTGAGGCGACGCGAGACAGAAGGAAAGAAAGAAAAGAAGAAAAAAAAAGAGCAAAAAGAAGCAATGTTACAGGTCCAGGTCTCGGTTAAGACCTGACCATGTGAAGTCACCGTCGAGATTGATCCATCGCTCCCGCTCAAAGGCCTTTTCCCAACCCATCATGACCGCCAGCATACGGCAGCCCATAGCGCTGACAGTGCACATAACGTAGTCACTGGACTCGACCAGGACAGAAAGGTCCATCAAGTAGGCGCGTCCCAGGTAGTTACGCAGTCGCAGGGTCTCGACAGACGGACTCAAAGTTGTGGGATCTCTGTTAACCAGATTGCTAACCTTGCCAGTAGCACTAGGAGGCTGTCCCAAGCTCCAAAACATAGGCGCATAGAAGCCGCCCTCCCAGCCAATCGTCTCATCGACGAAGCGGTGTAGGGCCATGCGGTTCTGGCTGACTTGCTGGGGAGCGGATTTGCTAGCAAGACGGATATGGTCTTGAGCACGCAGGGCACCCTTGAAATCTTCGTTGTCGAAGACCACGGGATCATCGGTGGCAACGACCATGAGCGGTGCAGCCACGGGCGAGGATGCAGATCCATCAGAATTGGCGCCGTGTGTCGCATTGTGGTGCCTATCGGCCAGTTCGAATGCGCGGTCGGTGAAGATGTTTAGTGGGACGTACGACTCATGGTACTGGTACTCGAGTGGGTGACGGTCGCCATGGCGGATGTGGATACCGATAACAGGCGCATTGACGCCATTCTTTTCCTGGGCATCACGGCGCACCTCCTCAGCACGGGTAGTAATGTATTTTTGATCCTGGTCAATGGGCTTGAACAAGGCATCGTGGCCGGCGCGTGCCAGCGAGTAAAGCACTTTACTACCATCTTTCGACTTGAATGACAGCGAGCTGACGGAGAGCATGCCCATTAGGTTCTCATGCGCAGTAGCAGGAGAAATCACAAGATGCCGTGCCTGGAGCGGGCATGGAAGCATGTGGTGGCGAGGCGGTGGCCGGCAGTTGTTATGGGGCGGTGCTTCGAACATGTTGGTATATTTGCCGTAGGCCCAGCGCGAGTCATCGATGAAAAAGCTGCGGCCTTGTTTTTGGGCAAGGCCATAAAAGGTCCACAGCATCATAAGCGACTGACCAAGGCCAGCATCTGAGGACTCGAGAGTCACGGTCATAGAGCGCTCGCAAATCGGCAGCTTGGCAGTAGTGGCGTCATCGACTACGCCAACAAGGTTGCCCTTAGCTTCACTACTGATTTTTTGATCGCGAGTCTCTGGGGCAGGCAGAAGGCCAATACTCTCGGCGTCTTGAACATCGATAAAGTAAGAGTCCTTCTTCGCAAAGTCTAGGAGGTTCTGGTTTTGCACCATTGCGCTGATGGCTTCGTCCGAGGAGTGAAGGTCGCGGGCACGAGTGGCAACTTCGCGACAGGTCTCGGCCATAGTCTTGTACTCGCCGAAGGATAGAGGGAATTCAGCAGTGGGGGGGATGGAAACAGTCCATCGAGAGCGGCCGTGCTGGTCGGTGACCACTATGGGTGTTGAAAAGTCGGGCACGTCGTCTAGGCCAACCATTTCGAATTCTTGACGCACCCACGAGGGCATGACAAGCACAGGAAAAGAATCTGACCGGTCTGCCATCAGCAAGATGGTCAGGTAGCACATGGTCATGCCACAGCATATCCAGCCTAACATTCTGAAAATCTGGCTGGGACGAGGAGTTCTGGAAACTTTGCGGGGACGAGGAACAAGTGCGGGAAGTCCAGGCGATGGTGGAGGAGAAAATAAAAGATGGTTGAAGTTGAAACGAGATGAGGACGCAGACAAGGGTCCTCTTTCTTTATATGCAGCGGCTCTTCGGAGGTTGATTTTTGGAGGAGATACCATTATCTTGGGGTGCGAGGTAGCTGGGATATCGAGATGGACTGGCATTTTGATGAGTTCGTTGTTTGTTGGCGGGGGGGAGGGAGTGGGAATGTAGGGGCGTGTGTAATTGGGGGAGAGACGACCGAGTGAGTGTGTAAGCTCACTAGGTATGAGAGGAGTAGTAGGCTGAAAACCAGGGAAAGGAAATAAAAAGAAAGCAGACTACGGACAAGGACAGATCAAAAAGGGAGTTGAGAAAGGATTGGCGGATCTAGGGCTAGTAAGGAAAGATGTGCAAGAGTCAGAGGAGGGCTATGATGATGATGATACCTTGATTTTCTTCTCTGTGGGTTTTAAGCTCAGGACTTTGGGCACCAGGAGGCTTTTGTGGGTTGTTGCCGTGATATGAACGTCATACATATAACATGTACGGGGAATGCAGAGTAGCAGCAGGGCGTCTTCCAAGTTGCAGTCGGGGAGGATTTCCCAAAATGAGAAAAGAGGGAAGAGGCTAATAACAAGAGAAAGAATTCGATTCGAGCAGCGATGGATGAACAGAAAGATGTCAAGTGGACCGTCTCAGTATTGACCCTAGCAAAGAATTGAGGAATTCAATGCTTTATGAGGGGATGCTGCTATTTGACAACGGGATAGAGAAGTTGGCGTGCCAGGAGAGAAAAGATTTTGCTTAGCTTGAATGTGCAACAAGACGGGAGCTGACGGAAAGAAACGTAGACTGGTGCTCAGTCTGTGACAAACAACTTGAATCAAACGCAACCACAACACAGCAAGGATGGGGAGCAGAGAAAGAAAACGAATGGAGATGCAAACGGAGGAAGGGGAAGCACAGTATGGGGAAGGGCTGCTTGGCAAGCCACTGGACAATACGATGCGATATGAAGCTAGCTCAACCTAGTACGGCACAGTAGAGGAATAGAGCAGATGATGACAGTGCAAATATGCAGCAGCACGCTAATCAGAGCCGGCAAAACGACGGCCCAAGACAGTAGGAGCTAGGAGCTAGGAGTTTTGGTGAGGGGGGGGGGGGGGGGGGGAAGGGGGGGGGGGGGGGGGAAA
>JAXHKN010000425.1:0-23217 GCA_038407165.1 Ceratocystis variospora | reverse complement strand
TGTTTTTTTTTTTCTTTTTTTGTTTTTTTTTTTTTGTTTTTTTTTTTTTTTTTTTTTTTTTTTTTTTTTTTTTTTTTTCTTTTTTTTTTTTTTTTTTTTTTTTTCTTTTTTCCTTATTTCCCCTCAGAGAAAACGAGGGAGGGGAAACGGATATATACATTTGGCCCGTCTAGGGGAGCCATCCAAAGCTCATGCATGTTTGGTAGCTTCCTGTTTAGCTCGTGATCCAGAATGACGATATGACATGACGGGCCACTAGGAAGTGCGTATGTAGCGGCCCATGCTTATGGCTCAGTTGGGATTGCTCTGGCTGTCTTGGTGACTTGGTTTATCTCCTCCCTCGCTTTCCCTCTTTGAGCGCCAGTGTCTGAAAGTGAGTTGGGTTGAATGAGGCGAAAAGAAACACACCTGCCACCTGCCAAGCCGTGAAGAATTTGGAGATGAGGAGGAGGAGGAGGAGGAGGAGGGGGAGGAGGGAGGAGGAGGGAGAGAAGAAGGGAAATAGGCAAAGAGAAGGGGGCAAAGAGAAGGGGGCAAAAGTGAAAGAGGGGTAGGTGCGGATGCTTATCTTTTCCTATTTCTTTCTTCTTCTTTTCACCTTCGTATGTGCACGTCTGTTTGTGGCCACATGCGGATTTCTTTCATTCTTCCTGCTTCCTGCTTCCTTTCTTCCTTTCTTTCATTCATCCTTTATTCTTCTTGGACATGATAACTCGAAGGGAGCCAGTCCCCAACAAGGGGTCCTGTTTATGGGCATATCTTACAGGCGGCATGCGTTAGCTTGCTCACTTTATTGATCTAGCTCTTTCCTTACTCTTCCTTGGCTTGGATTGTCTTAATTTTTCTCCCCGCTTGTAAGGCAGGGCCATAAGCCGAGAAAAGCCCAAGACCTGTGAAATGCACCAGCCTGTGACCTTGGCACCCACCCAGGTCTTGCATATGCATGACCTTATGATGATAGTAGCAAGCAAAGACAGAAGGAACGAGGAGGGGTGATAATCTGTGCCGTGTTATCAGTACGGTGCGCAGATTGCAACCGGGTACTTGTGAAGATGATACTAGCCGGGCGTTGAAGCCAAAGGGAAAATCAAGGAATCAGTTAAAAAGTGGTCTTTTGCAACTTCCCTTTGCTTGTTTTTATTTTAAAAGGGGGGGCGGGGGGTTTCTCGCTATTCCTTGTAATGGACGGGGCCAGAGATGTCATTGAGATATGCATATTTGTGGATGCATGCTATACCCCTAGTCAGAGTAGGGTGAAGTATTATTTCCTGACTAACAGGATCAAAAAGATCCCTTCCAACATCCGCAGTTACTCAACATGGAATACGACATTGGGAAAAGAGAGGACCAGGCGACGAAGGGCAGGCGGAAAAAAAAAAAAAAAAAAAAAAAAGCGAGTGAAGGCGTATACACAACCGTATTTGTGCGCACACTAATTTCGTTCTTGCCAATACCACCAGGAAGAGAAGATCAGTCTTGTGGGCAGAAAGAGCCCAGGAAAGAGTGAACAGGAAGGTGCCATCGCTGACCTTGCCCTCACCCTCGCCCTAATCCCACACTTGGAGATCACAAAATAAATGATCAGTGCATTGCAGTGGGCGGGAAAAAAAAGAAAGAAAAAAAAAAAAAAGCCAACTGCAAGGTGGGAACTGAATATAGCATTCCACCACCAAGAGACAAGAAGAAAACGAGAGAATAAAAAAGAAAAGCAACGATAGTTAGGTGTGTGTGTGGCGATAAAGATTATGCGGAGGCCAAGTTACATTCCAAACTCCAGCCTGCCAATAAAACAACCCCCCCCCCCCAAGCGAACACGATGCTACAACAACCGCGGCTTGCGCTCAAGAAACAGCTTCCAGATTGCTCTTAGCCAATACCAGCAAAAAAATTGCATGCTGTTGGCCAGGTGAAACTATCCGTCTGTTGGTTGCTGATGGTAAGCTTGGTGGTATCTGGTGATGCTTTCTACTCCTTCTCTCTTATATATGGGTCTCGGCATTGTGCTAATGTCTTACTGAGCCTCACTTTCACTCCCACCCTCACCTAGAGTTACTCTAACTCTACTACAATGCTGGGGCTATGGATAATCTGTGTTTTTCGTACTTGGTCTTGGTCTTGGTCTTGGCTTGGCTTTCGTCTTGGCTTGGCTTTCGTCTTGGCTTGGCCTTCGTCTTGGCTTGGCCTTCGTCTTGGCCCTGCCTAGTCTTGGCTTTTTGCCTTCCTTTTTCCTCCAGCTTCTGACAAAAGACTGCTACGCCCGCTGCCCTCTGTCGATCAAGCCCTGCGGCGACAACAGCCCCGAAATAATATCCCTTTCTTGTTGCGTCGCTGATTTGCTGGTCCGGTCGATGTTTATGGCCGTTTCTCCGTTAATACCGATCGATTAAGTAAAATGATATAATGCCATGTTGCATGCAATGCATGTTTCGTATGCCTTGTACATGCATACACAGGGCAACAGCAACAAGCCAGAACCTTACCACACTGTGAAGCAGAGTGCGGAAAATCTGCCGTGCGGCATCGGCGGGTGGGTTCTGGCCTCTGGTGCAGAATTAAGGCCAGCAAAGGAAGCAGGACCAAGAACAAAGATGCGAGGCCAAAACCGAGTGCGAGACAGCCAATGTCGAGGAGGGCAGACGAGATAGCCCCCAAATAAAAGGGGCTCCTGAGTGTGCGCTCGTTGGCTGCTGTCGTCGTAAGACTGGTTAGCATGTACAAATAAGCGTATGGAAAATGGGTGCCATGTGTGCCATGTGTGAACGTACGTATTCATTCTAGCCCATCCCGACTGCTTTATATTCTAACTGCTCCTGAAACCCCTCGGGCTCTGTTTTGCCCTTTGCAGGGCTTGGATGTTCGTGGTCAATATACTACGAGTCTTTGATCTCCTGTATCTCATCTTTGGCGTACAGATACGGAGACTGAGAGCCAGAGCTGCACTACAGCATCCCCCTTTCACTAGCCATGTCTTGATATAGAGGCCTTTGGTTGGATTAGCCCCCACTGCGCTTGCCAAGGCGAGAAGGGTAGGTCAAGATATATACACATATACTATAAACCTTTTTTCTCTTTTTTTCATCATGGGCCATACTCATACATACTCTTCGCCCCCTCCTAGTACTGGCTTCATTTTCTTACCCTGTTCTCCTTGCCCTTGTGCTTCCTTACTCTACCGCTCCACAGGAAGATTTGCTGGTTATATTGCTAAACAGAGTTATGATGATCTAGTTGCAGACCGAAACACGACAGCAGGAAACATGCTACTTCCAAGGGAGGCCAAGCTATGGTTGGATGCTTCTATTGCTGTCGATTTTGTTGTTATTACTATTGTTGTCGTTGTCATTGTCGCCGTCCGCCATGACAATGACCGTGACCCTGACTACAACGAGACGAGACGAGGCGAGACGAGACGAGACGAGATGAGCGAGAGGAAAAATAGGGAAAAAAAAAACAAAAACAAAAAAAAGCACATGTTGCATCTAGAACGCCCGCCAGGTTCAAATCCATGGTTCGTGCCTTATCACTTGATGACCAGCTCCAAGAAGAGCTGCCGTGTCTTATCATGCTGATTCTACTAGTGCCAACTTCGTCGACGTATTCTTTGTCTTTTCTCTTTCTCTCCCTCCTCTCTTCTCTCCTCTATTACCGTAAACCTCTCGCATCGCTTCTTGGCCCGCAGTATCCGTAAGCCTGCTGCTCCCCGCCCCCTTCTGCTTGGCTTGCCTTGGAAGTCTTGGCCTCGGATTTGGTTAGGGCTAGTTCCTTACTCCGCTTCCAGAGGGGGGAAGATTGATGTATAGCGTAGCAGGAGATTAACATGGTCTGGTCTTGGGTTAAGTTAGCGGGGAATTGCGTACGCGTCCTGTCATGGTTTTTTGGCTTGTCATGCCTTTTTCGCTTGGTATTAACAGGCCTGACAGTGGATATGGTATAACATAAGCATGACCCTTGGCTCTTGGCCCTAGTTTTGGCCCTAGGTCTTGGCCTGCCCTAGTTTTCATTTTCGCACTCATTTCTAGTACAGTTTTATCTGGCCCTCGCTCTTGGCTTGGACGCTTATTTTGTCCTCTCCGTGGTCTCTCTCTCTCTCTCTCTCTCTCTCTTTCTATTTTGTTTCCTCATGTTGCTATTGGCTTAGCCCCGATCATAACAAACGAGGCACAATCGGCTGAGAACAAGCCGGGATGAGAGCGAGTAATAGAGAGATAAAGCTAGAGAGAGCTAAGCTAGGCCTGGCATAAGGCTATAGAGGGAGGGTTATAGAGACTGGGCCAACTAGTGAGAACACGGGCTCTGCGGCGAACACCTGAAGGCAAAGACAGAGGGGGGTGTACCTATTGCCCCCAAAGTCGCCCTATTCTTCTTCTTGGCAAAGCTCTCGGTTTCTTGGCCTTGAAATCTTGGCTTTTTGCTGTTTGCCTTGCCTTCTAGGGGAGCCACTCTTCTCCCTTGAAACCGACGACCCCCAATTCATTGCATTGCATCAACATTTTGTTTCCATTTGCAAGCATAACATTGGACATTGAACCTTTTACTTTTTCCTTGTTACTTTGTCAAAGCCATGGGGAAAGTTGTCTGACAACAAGCTACTGATTCTGGCAATATAAGCGGAGAGGGGGCAGCAGGGATGGACAGGAGAAAGACATCGCCCGCCCTTTCAGAAGAACATTGGAATTGAGCTGCAATAGAGATGAGGTGGCAGTGTTTATTGTTTGCTGTGGGTTATGGTATTTGGTGTGCTTCTTCCTTGTCTTCTTCTGTGCTTGGCCTGACAAACACGTATTTCACAGTGTGTCTAAAACTGGAGGGACCTTGTTGGCTCTTTCGCTTGCCAGCATTGACTGGCCATTCTCACCGGGTGACTGTTACTACTTCTGAAGCCTTTTGTTCTCCTGATCATCGATCCATTGATCCATTGGGGCCACGGCCAAGATGCTATATTATGTGTACACAACTGACTGATTGACAAACTTGCTGACACTGACTGGACTCTTTTAGCCGCATTGGTATGCCTGACTTTATCTCCAAGGGAAAACAGATGGAGAGTAGAAAGGAACGAAAAAGGGTAGAGAGTTAGGAGGAGGAGGAGGAGGAGTTTACGGACTTTACTGATAAATCCTTGGTTGATGGTCTCGCTGTCTGATGGCTTGAGCTTGTTGATTGCATCTCACTGACCTCACTGACTGATTTACGCTCCTTGAACTATAGCACTAGACGCTATCTTGGGCTACAGTCATGTTCAGAGGCTAAGCGAGCTCAGCAGGGCCAAAGAGCGGCTAGCAAACAAAGTACCCGTTATTCGTTGCTCTGCCTCCGTCCTTCTTTTTTTTTTCTTTTCTTTCTCTCTGCTTCGCTGTCTTATGCTTTGCCCCCGGCGCTTTATCTTCCTGATGCAAATAGCTTGTGCGTTTCAAAGAACTAAAATTTCCGGCTGATATTTCATTACTAGGTACGACCGTTCCTTTCCCTTAATGTTTTATCTGGGCTGAGCTACTGGATAGGCAAGACTAGACGAAGGAGGCAGGCGAGGGAAGAAGAGAACGGATGGCAAGACGGGTCAAGCGCTTTAAACGAACGAAGAGAGAAATAGAGAGAGAGAGAGAGAGAGAGAGACTCAGACTCGCACCCGCACTCGGGCCAGTACCTCAAGACAGCACAGAACAGAGAGACAGAGGGGCCATCAGAGCACCGAACGGTGGCCAGCAAATTACCGCCTAACGAGCGATGGTGATAGCCATGACGGGCCTCAAAGAGTGGCGGCTATGACGCTGGCGACTGGTAGTGGGCGAGGTAACAGTGTCCAGCCAGGATCTTCGACATTGGTCCGATGCCTGATGGCAGAGAAGTAAGAAGGCTCACAACGTGGTCTCATTTGTCTCCTGTGTATGTTATCTACCACTTGCTGATGGCTTTAATGCTCATTATTAGGCCCTGCTCGCTCGCTTTGCATCTGGCACGTGCGTCATTGAGGGGAGCAGGTTCAGGTCCGAATTATAGTGTGAGCAAGCTTATATCGAAAGACGAGCGGCCTTCATGAGGGGGCGCAGGTTTATTGTGCCGCCATGACATCCCCAAGAGCTTATTCTTTTGTTTCTTTTTTGTTCCTACGCTGTTCTATTTTCTTTATGCTCGCTCAACTTTCGTATACCGCACACCAGCACTGACCAGAAAAGAAAGATATCAAGGGCTACTCAGAGGAGGAAGCTAGGGAACACTGAATCAACTCGAGATCAGATCAGGCCAAAACTGACGGCCAAGAAGAGTCTACACCTCAAGAGACCAAGATATCGAGAAGCCAAGAGACAGAACGTTAAGAGCTCAAACTCAAGGAGCTCAGAGCTCAATCCTTCTTTCAGGCGAGCCAAAAAAACAACAAAAAAAAACACACACACACACAAAAGCCACAAGGCAAGGCAAGAAAAAAGGAAGAAAAGAAACCCAAGCCAGAGAGAGAAAGATGCGATGAGGGGGGTGGGGGTGTGGGAACATCTGTGCGTTGCTTGCGCCTTGATGCTTGCTGATTGATGCTTGAATGTTTAGGACTATTCACGTCTTGTCCTTCTCATTCTTCTCTGTTTTCTTACAGTCTTTTCCTCTGCGAACTTGAGGGACAAACATGCACAGACACGAGAGAAAATCTTAAGTTGTTTCCAGGTATAATGAGGTATAACGTTGTACTTGGTGAATGGCTGGTGCATACGCTTTCATTTCGTGATATAGTGCTATTAGTTGATGGATCGTATTATCGCAATAGAATGCCATGCATATACACCTAAAGCCATGAACAAAGGAAGAGGAGGGGCCAAGAGAGAACAAGAGAGCGAGGTTCTCTAGAACCCCGGAGCACCAGACGCATCTCCCTTTGATTCTATGACGATAGGACGGCGATGACGAAGCACTACGATTACGAATGAAGAAAGTCCGGGGTATAGGTGGAATTCCGACACCCGCCAGGAATTGAGAGGGAAGCGGTAATTATCGATACAGCAGTGGTGGTAGCAGCGGCAATGATAAGATGAGGATAAGGAGACTACGAGAGAGAGCGAGAGAGAGGAGAGAGAACGAGAGAGAACGAGAGAGAGCGAAAGATAGAGATGCAGAGATGCAGCCGCAGAGGACCGTTTCCCCGTTCGTTTTTTTCGTTTCTTCTGGAAGCAAATGGGCGACTAAACGAAGAGATACGATCTATGCGCCGCCGCTATCTGTTATGCATTGTTCTTCTTATTCTTCGTGTACTCGCCTTCTTGTCTTGAGACTCTCCGTCTCCGCCTCTGTGGCTCTTCTGCTTCCGTTCACTCCGTCTTGTTCCCCTTGATTACTCCTTTAGGGAAACCGTGACCAGGATTGCTTGGGGCTTGGCCAAGAAGAGATCTGCCTCCCCACTTAGGAGCACTGCCAATCTTGTGCCAAGCTTTTCTTTTTTTGCTTTCATATGAACGATGATCGGAGAGGATTTGCCTGGCCATCAACTCAAAAATGGACAACTTGCTTGTTATTGTCATGCATAGCATGAGAGGCGATCCAAACGAGGGAGAGTATGGTGAGGATGGGGATGGGGATGGGGATGGGGATGGTGAGGATGACATAAGCATGAGAATGAGAATGAGAATGAGAGCGAGAGCGAGAACGAGAGCGAGAGAAGAAATAGAGGCGGCGTGAGATGCATCACCCGTCCGTCCTACTGTGAGTAAAGAGTGGACGTGGATACTGGACATAAAGACAAAGACAAATCGTCGGGTTCTTCCGTTCTTCTGTCCATCGTCTTGTCACCCCCTGCTAATCCTATTCTGAGTTTAGAACATGGCCAGCTTAGATGCAATTAAGCTAGCTTTCTCGGCGATTTACTGCAACATGCGATGATGCATTTTGTCGTGTTTCGCCTCGCTGGGGCTGGTTTTAAAGGCATGGTATTATTATCGCATATATATAAGGGTGTTAAGTCAGCATGCTTACGAATCGGTGACATGATTGTCCGGCCGTGCGCTTGCGCTTGCGACAAACATTGACTCGACAAGCACAAATGCCGGAGAAACAAAGAGTGCAGAGTGGGCTTCATCGAGATGCACATGACGCTCGCCATGTTGAGGAAGAGAAGGAAAGAGAGAATAGGAGAGACTGTGTGTGTGTGGGTGGGTGCGTGTGCCAGCAAGCAAGTAACTAATGAGTGATTGAGCTGGGATTCGTCTTGTCTGTCCTGGCAATGATAACACAGACAGCACCGAGCAGCAAAATACTTGCGTCATTGCGTCTTCACGTCCTCACGTCCTCACGCCTTCACGTCTTCACGCCTTCACGTCTTCACGTCTTCACGTCCTTGCTTCTGCATCGGCCTTTCCTTGCTGTCCTTCCTTTCTGCTTCTAGAACAAATTGTCGAGTCCAAAACTAGAAAAAGTTGGCCACAGCCGGCCAGCCAGAGATGACTTAGGATAAAAGCAAGGACGTAAAACTCAACAAGGGGGGGAATGGACACCAAACTGCCCCAAGCTTCTCTGTCCTCCTACACCTTGATCTCGAGCTAGGAAGCGCAGTACAGCAGAAAAGAGACAAGCAACAAGCAGGACGGTAAAAATAAGCAAAGAAAAAACTCTGCGCTTCTCTTTTCTGCAGGCTTAAGCCCGACTATCCCGCTCTCTCCACTCAATCCATCTACCCAGCAAGAGCCGGGGGTCGTCGGGGGCCCAAGCCTCTGCCTCTGCCTCTGCCTCTTATTCTTCTTCTTCTCTGCTTCTAGTCTGGCCTTGGGCCCTTCGCCTTAAGCCTTGAGCCTGGACCCCAAGTGAGAAGAACGACGACCAAGGAGGGGCGTCGAGGCCAACAAGAGACCTGTTCGTTGCTTCCTTGCTTCATCGCTTCATCGCCCCTTGTTTCTTTGCTTATTTTTCCTTGTTCCCTCGGTCGCCGGTCGCCGACCCCTAGTATACTTACTTATGACACACACCCCTTTCTTCTATTCTCTTTTCTTTCCTTCCCTTACGGCCCAATCCCCCGTATACTCTTCGTCTTTCCTTTAATAACAAGAAGAACGTAAAGAACGAAGAAGCAAGCCAAGCCAAGCCAAGAAGCTAAGCTAACCAGCTCAGGGAATCCGGATCGAAACCTCTCAGCCTCGTTGCATTGCGTGGCTTTCTTTGTCTCTATGTTTTGGTCCAACACCGACCCCTTCCCCCCTCCCCCCTGCCTTTATAACGCCGATATGGGGCATTGTGACAAGGGAATAAGTAGGCGACTAGGGTAGAGACTAAAAGGAACCAAGAGCAACAGGGCCAAGGGCTGGTTGGGATGGGAAGAAACTAAGACGGAGGAATAAGACTAAACGTGAATCCCTGTCACATCGTGCCCTGAGCCCCCCTCCCCCCAAGGATTAGTCGACTGGCCGGTCGGTCCTCGGTCCCCCGCATGTGCCTCCGTGTTTGTGTACTTGTCTGTACACCGGTCCTCTAACGGCAACGCACATTCCCGGGGGCCTTTTGTGGTGTTTTTTCTTCTCCTCTTTTCTCTTTCTCTTGCATCTAGGCCTATCGAAGCACTCTCATTGGTATCCTTAACATGCGTGCATGCGTGCTCTCCCGTCTTCTCTGTCTCGAGACGAGACTTCATGAGACCAGCGCCGAATCATACGCCCTGCCAGGCTAGAGATCGCGTAACACAGAGGTCTCATCATCTCGATCGTCGTTATCCCGCCTCGTCTCGTTTCGTCTCGTTTTGTCTCGATCTGGATCTGGATCTGGATCTGGAGTCTGGATTTGGGCTACCATCCACGATCGTTTGATTCTGCTTAGCCCTGTACACTGGATGCCGTAAACACCGTTAAAACCGTAGACACTGTAAAGCCCGTAGACGCCGAAAAAGAAAAGAAAAAGCAACAGCCCTATTCTACTCTCAGTACTGCCTTAGCACCTTAGCAATCACACCGCCCATACCACCGTGGAAATGCCACCACATCCTTTACATTCGGAATCCCACTTAGGTAGCTCAGCACACGGTCAAATCCTAGCCCAAACCCTCCGTGTGGCGCCGTTCCCCATCGCCGCAAATCGACATACCAGTCCAGTCCTGCCGTACTGCGCCCCCCATGCACATCCTTAGGTAGTGCCATGCCACGCTCTGCCATTGTTGCTAGTAGATTATCAAGACGGTACTCACGCATCGAGCCACCCGCAATCTCACACACGTCGGTGACGAGTAGATCAAAGCAATCAACCGTGTCTTGGTGTTGCTGCCTGGCCTTTTGAGAGTCCGATGCAGGCCCGGGCTGTGACTGTGTCGCTGCTGTTGGCATCATATAAAACGCCTTGATCGCCCGAGGATAGTGCGTTACAAACACTGGTGTTCTCCAGCCTGGAGCTTCGCGCTCTGAGACATGGGCCGCGAGCCACTTCTCGTGCTCGCTGGCCAATCCCTCCCCCCATTGTGGTGCTGGCGTCTCGAAGAATTGTGTGCCGTGCTCTGCCTGTGCCTTTTGCAGCAGCTCGACGGCCTCGGTGTACGTAATGCGCGGCCAGGGAGGCGCTTCGGAGCCCATTCCGGCCCAGCGCTGCAATACATCGGCATCCGCTGCTAGTTCGGGCTCCTGATGGCGCAGGCTGGCCACAGCTTTGCGGAGGTCCTTTGAGGCTGTGCTGGTAGCAATCTCAGAGACCGTGGCACGTAAAAGGTTCTCAAGTAGGCTCATTACAGTGGCCATGTCATCGACAAACATCTGCTCCGCCTCAAGCATGTAGAACTCGCTCATGTGGCGCGATGTGTCGCTGTGCTCAGCGCGGAAGGTCGGTGAGAGCGTCCACACGTCGCCAACGCTGTGGGCCAGAGCCTCAAGGTGTAGCTGCGACGACACAGTCAGGTACTTGGGGCTGCGGAAAAAGTAGTCGGCAGGCTTAGTCTTTGGCTTAAGCTGGTCGGCAGCACTGCCAGTTGCTGCAGTGAACACCTCACCTGCCCCCTCGCAATCAGACGATGTGATGATGGGTGGTTGTGTTTGCACAAAGTTCTGCTCATTAAAGAAACGCGTCACAGCCGCGATGGCATCAGACCGTAGCCGAAGGAGGGCAGCATTAAGCGGGATGCGAGACCGGAGATGTGGTATTGAACGCAGATACTCTGAAGACTGGTATTTTTTCTGGATAGGGTATGTCTTGTCGGAGGGCAGCAAAACAGTGTCAGTTCAAAAGTGTTGCTATGCATGCATTCAGACAGGGCAAAGCAGGAAGACGCACCTTGGGGTCTGAGGGCCCAATTACCTCCAAGCTGGAAACCTTGAGCTCATGGGTCTGCATGTCCTGCGTAGCACAAGGCACCCAGTCACCGTACAAGCACACAGAAGCACCGACTCGTATGCTAGGGCGGAGCAGTTAGATACACAGCGAGAAACAAGAAAGGAAAGTACAGCAGCTAATAGACAAGTGGCGCCGGACAAACAGAAGGGGGTAGAAGGCAAATCAAGACTCACTCAGTTCCCATAGCACGTGGTACCACTGCTTGTAATGGTTGCAAGCTCGTACCGTCGGTGATGTCGACAAACTGCTCGGTCTTGGACTTGCGTGTCGACCGCACCCAGCCAGTGATACGGGCATTGGAAATGCTATCGGCTGGCCCGACGGTCAAGAACTGGGCAACTGTCTTTTTGGAGACGGCCGTAGAATAGAGACGACGGGGTAGCTGGAGACGGAGCATGGCTAGAGGCGGAAGCGGAGGCGGAGGCGGAGACAGTGGGCGGGGGGGGGGGCAAAGACGGAGGCGGAGGTGGGCTGGGAGCTACGAAAGAAGAGGAGAAGCCGCAGGCAGCTGCGTAGGTCCTGATGAAAAAGACGGGGATATGACCTGCTGGCTCTAATGAGGCAAGAATGTGAGCCAAAGTGAAAACTCGTGATACTGCTGCCGCTGCTGCTGCAATAAAAAAATGGAGACCAAGCTATCTTAGGGTTGAGCACGCTCCGCTGCAATCTTTGATAACCCTAAATAGATGACAAGCACCAGAGCTCGAACACGACCTGGACAATACACATCAAGAAGAGAGAGGGACAGCGCAGAGGACCCCTGCTGGCCTCATTGCTGTTGCCGTCTTCCCCCCTCACCCCTCCCTCGCGCTTTCACGTCCCGCCCAGCCTCACCACCGCTGCCGACACAGAGGCACATGGAACTAGTCAAGATGAAACGCTTTGATTCTGCGCTTCTTAGACACTCCTCTGCAACCCGCGATGGCGGAAGGAAAAGAGCAGGTGGGGGTCCCCATGCAGGTAGCCTGTGCAGCTTTATCACGATCTTGGAGAGCGGAGAGAGTAGGAAGGAATGAAGGAAGGCGGGAGAGAGGTGAGGAGGAGAGACACTGTTAGCCAGCTTGTTAGAGAACAAGAGACAAAATGTAAGCGAGTGACGGGCCATTATCAGCGATGCGCTACACCTGCGCTAGAAGTACTGCACTGGGGATCCCGTGGTCATCAAGATAAACTACTTCTTCCTTTGCTAATGGTCATACATGGACGGAGAGTACGGAGATGGCAAAGTATCTGCAAACTGTGACACAGCCAATGTAACTACCTCGATACACTTGCCAAATTAGCTAGTCTGTGTACAATGGATGCGGCAGATAAAGGCTTGTGAGCAAAGGTTCCTACTTGCCTTCCACCATTTCCCTCTTTTCTTTCCCTCCCGGATCACTTGCTCCTACATCCGGTCTCAAATACTAGCGCCACGAGTTACGGAAGTGTTCGAGTCTCGCTCGTCTAGTTGATGAACTGGTGTTGAAGCACACAGACACAAATACGAGCACAAACGCTGGCACAAAGGAATGCAACGGAATACAGGCGATCACAAAAGGCAGGATGGGCTCGAGCCAAACAGGGCGGCAAATCAGACGGCGCGCTCGTCCTAGACTCTGGACTTGGTCCTTCTTTCGTTTTCTTTTGATTTCTTGGTTCTCCCATCGCCTAGGTCGGCTACCGGCAGCTGCTGAAAAAAAAAAAAAAAAAAAAAAAAAAAAAAAGAACACCTGCTACACGTTGCATTGGATTCGCAATCTGACTTTGTGTACTTCCTACCCTGGATTCTGGGAATGACAAGCCTTCTCTTCGTTGCATTCTTTTTGCCTGCGCTTCTTTTCCCACTTCCCTTCTCGTTCTTTCTGTTGTGCTCTGACTTCTGACTCTTTCGCCTTCCATTATCGTTGAATGTGTTAGCCTGGGCTAGCTGACTGGGTGGACATGGTTGTGGAGAGCAGCATATAAGCGTGAAAGAACTGAGTTACATGCAGGGGACCGCTTCATGCGTGAAGCCTTGATGTGAGGTGAGCTCAGCTCTAGACTAAGACCAAGGTAGGTAAATGGTGGGGAGAGGGGGGAGGGGGGGGGGGCACAGGGACGGGCATATGTGAAAGTCAAGAGATCCTGAAGTCCTGGCCTCTGGAGGAGAGTTCTGGCTTTTCTTGTATAGGTCTTGCCTTGTCTTGTATGGCTTTTCTCTTGCTCACTTCAGCTGCCCGTCTTTGGATTTGGCATTGACTCTGTTATTTCGTCTGGCTGTCTGTCCCTCTTTTCTTCTTTCTTTTTACAAGCACTATAAAAGCACCGTCTGTGCCGTCTGCTCGACCTTGGAACCCAAACACCCTTCCCCATAAACATACACATAGAGAGACTGACCAATAGCTGGTTTGCCGCTCAGAAAAACCCGGAAGCCCTTATCCTCTACGCCCCTTCTACCCTCTATTACCTGTAAATCCACCATGGATCAACACCCCCCTCCCCCTCCCCCTCGTCCTAATGACATTGCCAGCCAAACAAAACGCAAATACCTCCCTATTATCAACGAAGAGTACTCCCACATTTGGCCACAGCAAAGCACCACATATCGTGCACGTGACCATTCACACGGCCACCTCTACGACGGCCGTCGAACCTCCACGAATCCCCACCCCCCGGAGTTCATAATTGAAGCACGCGACCCCGTGACGAGCGTCACATACCACCGCCACATTCTACAGCAGCATGTGCCGTACCTATGCGGAGCCCACCCAAAACGGCCAGGGGGTGACTGGGAGACGGGTGTTCCGGGCAGCGAGGAGGAGCTGTGCCGCCGGTCATCGCTGTCCGCCTCCCTGGCCTCGGCCATCCGCTCCTATCCACTGCCCGGCGACGGGGCAATCTACTCGCCCTATGTCGTCGTTTTTCGCGGCCCAGCCGACCACTATGCATTGCTGCCGCGAACCGACTGGTTCTCCGTGCCCGTGGTCAGTGTGGCGCCTGTACGGCTGCCGAAGCTCAACACCAACGATCCGGCCGCCGCCGCCCCTGGTGGATCCGGCTGCGGCGGGCCCATCCGCTACAGTTTTGCCGAAGAGCGAGCCCAGAGTCGACTGGCCATGAAGGCTGCGTTAAAAGCCGTGCTTCACCAAGGCTTCACAAGCGTGGTAATTGGCGACTTTGGCTTGGGGCGTGGTGCGCGAAACCCGCCACGCGTCATGGCTGACATGTGGCGAGAGCTGTTTCTCTACGACCCGGAGATCCGAGGCCGCTTCTGCCGGGTAGTTTTCGCCTTCGCTGACACGTCCATGTGCACCGAAGATCTGATTTATGAGGCCGCAGCACGCGCTGCCCACAAGGAAGCTAGCAAGGGAGCGCGGCGCAAAAGCACCCACAGCCACACAGCCGGTTCCAGCAGCTCCAGCAATGGCTATGTGGTCCCGTCGCGTGCTGCTGCCCAGCAGTATGCCAGCTACGCGCAATATGGCTACCCCGATGGCAGCGGGTCTGGTGCCTATTATGGACACGCCCAGGTCGACATGTACACGGGGCCACCAGGGCCAGGAGGCCTGCCTCGACAGCAGCGTTTGACAGACTATGAGATTTTCCACATAACTTTCCAGCAGACGGAGATTGAGCGTGTGCAGAGTACACGAGATCCACGGTATGGCCTGGAGATGCTGACGTCTTGAGTGGCCGGGGGAGGGGGGAGGGGAGGGCTTCTATGCTTTTATCGGATCTTCATACAACAACTTTTATGGAACGTTATGGGAGGACGACTTGAGGGTGGCTTGTTCTGTGCTTGATTTGCGTTTTTCTGGGTAGTTAAGGTTAGGTAGTGCGTTCGAAATTGTAAATGTAGGTTATCCATGTACCAGTTACATTGTATTGTAGCTCCGGTAGTTGTTCCGTGCGGTCCTTCTCACTGCTTTTCCCTGTTTTTTGGGTTACACAGAGATACTCGAGATACTCGATAACATTTGTGTAATGTAAAATTGACTACCATTCAATCATATTCACTAACCTTGACAATGAACTCGTGCTCCCGTTGATTCTCTCACTTCAATATAACACCTACTCGCCTAGCAACGCTTTTCGAGGCTCATGGGTTTTCTCCCCCCCCCCTTTTTTCCCATCATCTCTCGCCTTGTTTGTTCCGTCTTGGTCCTAGTCCAGCCCAGCCAGCCTCGGTTTAGCTCCAGTATGGAGCTCTTAAGCCGGCAAACGTCGATTCTGAGGCATCTTCCCTCTTACGGCTTCCGTTCAGCTATAGGAAAAGCACAGAAAAACAGGCATCATCTTGTTAGTAACTCGTGTTCTGAAAATAGATTGCATCTCTAGGTCTTTGTTTTTTGTAATCGTACCTCGTGTTGCACAGACTTGTGGATGTGCACCAGCCAGTCCACATAGCTCTGTGCCTCGTTGTTGCGATCCTCAACTAGCATACGTGCAAACTCGTACTCGGCGCCGTCAAGACCCTGGCGTGCAATCTGGATGGTTAGACCCTTGGAGCCACGCAAGGAGCGCAGGAACTCAACAATGTTGCGGACCTGGGCATTGAGGTGGGTTTGGAGTACAGGCAGCTCGGCCATATACGGGTCAATCTCCTTGAGTGACGTGCACTGGTCGCCCAGCAGATCGGAAATCAGATTGGGCGATGTCTGTGCGTGCAGCCACAGAATGCACATCTGGCCGTTGTCGACGAGGTAGACTCCGCCAGCCTCAACACGCGAGAATGACGCCCGCATAGCCGGTGGGATCTTGAGATGGCCGGTCTCGGCATCGGGGAAACCCTCTTCAGGCTGCAGGTTGTGTAAGGCTAGGATACGGGGATAGAGGTAGAGACTCATTTCACGCGCGCCCATGGACCGGATAAGACGTAGTTCGTTGACACGACGGTCTGATGTTTCGGTGCCAGCCTTGAAGGCGCGTGTCTTGTTGAGGCCAAGCATGTACATGGGGAACTCTTTGAGCCGATCAGGCATAACCAGCTGGCTAGGCGGGTGTGACGGAGCGAGGAAGTTCTTGCGGTAACAAGCCATAACGTCAATGGTCCGCTCAGTCATGAAATTGCGGGCATCCTTGAGAGTGGCGCCGGTGGTAGCGAGCTTAGTGGCTGCCTCCTTGGCTAGCAAAGTGTAGACGGCATCTTGGTCGATGAACTTCATGGCATCGCGTGGGTTATCGTTGACACTAGCAATGATATTACAGCAACGCACGCGGCGCTGGCCTGAGGCTGTGGTGTAGAGCAAGGCCATCTGGAAATGGGCATCAAGCTTGGGATCCAACTTGCCGTCATAGGTGAAGCTAACACCAAAGGCCTTATCGGCATCAAGCACACCAATCTCGAGATCAGCACCAAAAGTATGGTGGATAAAGTTGCCGTGATATGAAGACACCTGCAGGCCATTGGAGCAGCGGACTTTCATGAGGGCCTGGTAGCCAGTCTCCCGAGTCACCGCGTGTTTGATTTCAAGGGCCATCTTCTTGCCGTCTCGGGGAGCCACGAAGTTGGGGTAGTAAAAGGTCTCGCCGCCAGTCAGGGCTGAGACGTGGCCAACGGTGCCAATATCAAGGTAGCCGCCATTGGGTGAAACAAGGAAGAAATCGGCGCCGATGCCGGCTGGGACCATGCGCTCAACCACTTTTTTCCAGAGTGGATGTTCCGTGGTCAGCAGCCTCTTGTCGGGCTCACCGCCCACTGTTTTGCCATCATCTCGCATAAACAGATTGCCAGGACCCCAGGTCGGCAGACATGACAGTGACGTGATCATCTTACCACCAGTGGGCTCAAGAGCGGAAACGGCGGCATTAAGGGCAGCGAGCATGGCTGGCTCGGGATTTTTAATGCTCGAAAACATTTCGGGCAGCCGAGTGAGCAGCTGTGTGATGACGGAGCTGTGGAGAGGGGCGACAAAGAGCGTTGAGTCAGTAGGATGACCACTGGGGCGGCTTGGAGTTGGAAAGGAAGGGACTTACCGAGACTCATAGGGGTCTACAAAGAGACCACTTCCCAACGGCACAAACGGATCATTGAGGTCAGGCATAATGAGCATTTGCGCTTGCTCGAGAGACGACTACGGCCCGGGGTATCAAGGTTAGAATAGAGCAGGAGTATAGAGAAGAGCAAGACTTACACTACAGTTGTAAAAGTGAATGTCACGGTCAAACGTCATGAAGCCAACCTTGACGCCTTCAGGCACACTTCTTGGTGGCTTATCGCCATCGCCGGCCTCTCCATCAGCATCGGCCGAGTACAGAGCAGCTAGAATGCCTTCGCAAAAAGTCTCTAGCACACCTTTGTTGACAGCGTCTTGCGTCACGTCAATAACAAACAGCCAACGTAGACCAACTGGCTCTTTGGTCCAGTATTCTTTGGGCACAACAAACTCGACAGTGCCCCGGGTTAGCTCGGGCCGGGAATCGCGGTCAACCCGGACGCCTGCAGGCGATGTAGCGCAAAAGTACTCGGGCGGGGTGTCGTTGGGATACGTGCAAAGGTTGCACACAAACTTGTTGCCGCCTGACCGGAACATCATAAACGGGTTAATATAGGCACGGCAGCGATGGCACCGGGGCGGCCCACTAGAGCCAAAATCAAGCACGGGGATGTCTAGCTCGCCGGGCTGTTGAGCAGCTAGCGGCTGGAGGATGAGACCAAGAGGAACGCCAGTGGTGGCCAGTTTGTCAGCGGATATTGGAATGCTGTTCATAGTAAGGCGCGAGTGCTTGGGCGAAGCATTGCCCTGGTCAAAAGCTACAAATGAGGTCGTGGCCGGTGGCGGCACATGGCGTTCAAAGGTAGGGTAGACATTTTGGAAATAGAAGGGCTGCAGCGAGTCGCGCGATGTGGGGACTCCAGGCGTGTCATCGGCCGAGATTGTGGATGGGCCAACAGCAGGGACAACAGCGGGTGCCGGCAATGGGTCGCCGCCAAAGACAGGAGAGGTAGCCGAAGCTGGAGGGATCGGAGCTGGGGCTGAGCCGCCAAACGGGGACATAGCAGAGGCAGCCGGGATGAATTGACTGCTAGAATCCGCAATTGGGGGGATCCCAGTGCCGACAAAGTTATTAAGAGGCGCACCTCCGCCCATGCTAGGGGCAGCGCCAAAGGACGTCCCAGCCGGAGCTTCGACGGTATGATAAGCATGGCGATCCTTTTTCTTGCGGCGAGCAGTAGCACCCAGCGCATCGGAGCCAGCTCCGGCCATAGGTGGGTGGGCATCTCCCGGCGGAGCTCCAGAGCCAAGACTCATGCCAGCCATTTGCGAAGCAAGATCATAGGGGTTAGGCTGGGAAGGAGCCGGAGGGATGCCGTATGGTAGTGTGGGGGCCGGCGAATGGCCGCCGTACTGGGAGTGGAGTGGAGGGGCGGGAGAGGTAGCGGCACCGGAGGGTTGCAAATGTGGCTGATGTTGCTGAAGGTGTGGCTGCGGCTGCTGCGGTACTTGTTGTTGGAGTTTCTCGTAGGGATTCGCGGCCACTGGCGGCTGGAAGGGTGCAGGCACAGGCTGCGAAGTGCGGGAGGGGTCGTTAGGGTCGAGTTGTTCGCCCTGACCAAGGGCATGGAACATGCCGTAGTCAGCCATTATTGGGGAGGGGGGGGGTGGGGGAAGGAAGAGATGGTATTAAGTACAAGTAATGAATGGGAAAAGAAAGACTTGGGAGGGGATGCAGAGGAAGGAGAGAGAGCAAGAAGAGAAGGACTGAAAGATGTCGGATGTGTGTAGGCGGACGACGGAGAGGGAGAGGAGCTTGTTGGTACAAAGTCGGATCGCCGGCTGGAAACAAATAGAAACAAGAAAGAAGATCGAGTGGTGAAGGAGAAGGATGGAAAGGTCAGCTCATAAAACAGCTTCAGCACATTGAGAAAGAAGCACGACAAACAAGAGAAGATATAGTCGAAATTAAGGCAAGGGCCCTAACAAGAAAGCTTGTGATCTGGCAACTTTCGATACAGACGGAATTGATGTGAGGCAACGCTACTGCGGGGCGGAACTTGATGTCAGTGCTCTCATGCTACATTAACCGAGTATTACCCGAGAGAAAAAACCACAGCCTTGGCCTAACCACCAAAAAATTAGGATCACGAGCTCGACTGTCAGCCTTGCACTACCTACTCACATACACCTTCTCCGCTCTGTCACACTTTTTGCCACGCCCTGAGTCGCCATAAACCTCCTTATTTAGTTTATAATAAATCAGACAAATAAACAAACTAGACTTTCTGTCCTTCTCAACTGCAGCCTCGCTTCCCACTCTCCAGCTTTGGCCAAGCGCAAATGCGCTGCGCTTATCTATACAATGTTCACGTTCAGCCCTCTTCAAGGCGCCTTTTCTGAGTCGCCAGCCACACAGTCTCTACTAGAGCTTGATGGAGGCGTCAAACTGCTTGTTGGGCTCGGATGGGACGCGTCATTTGATGTCGAGAAGCTTGCCGAGCTAGAGCGGTAAGATAATATTGTCCAGTTGCTGGAGACTCGCGCTAATCTTCTATTTCCCCTCGCAGTCAAGTTGCAACCCAATCCATCTCCCTTATTCTTCTCACTCACGCGACCGTCGGTCATCTTGCCGCCTATGCTCATTGCTGCAAAAACTTTGCGCGCTTCACCCAAATCCCCGTTTATGCTACTCGTCCTGTGATCGATCTCGGGCGCACGTTGCTACAGGATTTATACGAATCAGCACCGCTTGCCGCTACTATCATTCCTAAATCGTCATTTGCCGACACAGCCTCCTCTAATGCTGTTGCTTCAAGCCCACACAACCCCGGGTCTGACTCTGGCCCTTCCCTCGACAACCTGCTTCTCCAGCCACCGTCGGCCGAAGAGATTGCAAAGTACTTTTCGCTCATTCAACCGCTAAAGTACTCGCAGCCTCATCAACCTATTCAGGCGCCTGGAACACCACCTCTCAATGGGTTGACCATTACGGCCTACAACTCGGGCCGCACATTGGGTGGCACTATATGGCACATCCAGCACGGCATGGAGTCGATTGTGTATGCCGTCGACTGGAACCAAGCCCGTGAAAATGTCTTTGCTGGTGCTGCCTGGCTTGGTGGAGCTGGAAGTGGCGGAGCCGAAGTTATAGAACAACTCCGCCAGCCCACGGCATTGATTTGCAGCAGCAGAGGAGCTACTAAACCCGCCCTCAGTGGCGGCCGAAATAAGCGTGACGAACAGCTGCTAGAAACAGTCAAGTCTATAGCGCTTGGCGGCGGCACTGTTCTTATCCCCGTCGACTCCAGTGCTCGAGTGCTTGAAATTGCCTATCTCTTGGAGCACGCCTGGCGAACAGCCAACGACCCCAAATTAGAGGGTATTCAACTCTTTTTAGCCGGCAAAAGCATGAGCAGCACGTTGCGATATGCTGGTACTATGCTGGAATGGATGGACGACAACATCAACCGTGAATTTGAAGCTATCAATGACCGCACCCACAACCAGGCAACCCAGGGAAGTCAGGGGATTCGTGATCGTGACCGCGATGATGGCGCTAACGAGGGTCGCTCCAAAAGCACCGGCCCGTTCCACTTCAAGTACATTCGCGTGTTAGAGCGCAAGGCTCAGATTGACAAGTTGCTAGACATGACGCGTGCCGCCGACACCCTGCGTGCTAAAGGTCGTATCATTTTAGCTACAGACACCACGCTCGAGTGGGGCTTCTCCCGAGACATTCTCCGGGGCCTTTCTGAAGATCCGCGCAATGCGATTATTCTCACAGAGCAGCCCACTTCGGCCAAGTGCTCAAATGCCGTAGCCAGTACTCTGTTTAGCTGGTGGAAAACCCGTAGCCCGGATACTCGTATCGATACAGTGGTAGACGGTGTCGAAATTGTTTATGGAGGGGGTCGGGAACTAGCCATGACGCAAACAAACCGACAGAGGCTTGAAGACAGCGATCTCGATATCTACCAACAATGGCTGGCCAAGCGAAGCCTACAATCTCAAGTAGAAGCTGCAGGCGGCGCAGCACTAGAAGCGGCAGCCGATGCTGTGGATGACGAAGAATCAGACTCAGATGACTCGGATGATGACTCTGACTCTGAGCAGCAGGGCAAGTCTCTCAATATCTCAGCTGCAATCAACCAGGCCAATCGGCGTAACGTGGCTTTGACTGATGAGGAGCTGGGCATCAATATTCTGGTCAAGAAAAAAGGAACCTATGACTTCGAGGTAGATGGCCGGAAAGGCCGTGACAGATTCTTCCCCATTCCCATTCGCCGCAAGCGTACCGATGATTACGGCGATCTCATTCGGCCCGAGGCCTATTTACGTGCCGAGGAACGCAATGATTCCGAAGTCACAGGGCCGATTATCGCTGGCACAGAAAGCGACGAGGAGACCAAGCTAGGCAAAAAACGCAAGTGGTCCGACCAGAGCCCTAGCAACAACTTCACCAGCAGCAAGCGTGCACAGCGGTCACCCAGTCCTTCTGGTGATGGCTCTGGGCTTATGCCAATTGATGAGCTGGATGCAGCCGAAGACCTTCCCGAGGCTGCTCCGGCATCTGAGCCCGCCCGTCTAGTAGTCGAGACGGTCAGAATAGCCATCAATCTGCGCATTGCCTATATTGACATGGAGGGCATTCATGACAAGCGTAGCTTGAACATGCTAATCCCATTAATCCAGC
This sequence comes from Ceratocystis variospora, assembly GCA_038407165.1. Classification (NCBI taxonomy): domain Eukaryota; kingdom Fungi; phylum Ascomycota; class Sordariomycetes; order Microascales; family Ceratocystidaceae; genus Ceratocystis; species Ceratocystis variospora. Next base: position 1,350 of record JAXHKN010000425.1, on the reverse strand, counting down.
CGCGAAAGCTGATTCTTATTGGCGGGTCAGCTGACGAGACAAATGCACTGGCCAGCGACTGCCGTCGCCTGCTTGCCAGCAGCAGCACAGAAAGCAGCAGCAGCTCAACGTCTCACAGCACCGTTGTCCTTACACCAACCGCGGGGACGGTGGTCGATGCCAGTGTTGATACTAATGCCTGGTCGCTAAAGCTTGGCGATGCATTAGTGCATCGCATCAAGTGGCAAACGGTCAAGGGCCTCAGTGTGGCCACCATCAATGGCCAGCTGCTTGGGCTGGCTCTGGACACAGCGGCGGCGGTTACTGTACCGGCCAAGAAACCATCCGGGTCCGATTCCGACACAGAAATGGACGACGACAGCACTGCGCCAGCTTTGAAGATCACGCCGACACTAGATCTTGTGCACGGCGCGGCGTCAGCTTCAGCCGCGCGTGCTATGACCCAGCCGCTACATGTGGGTGACCTCCGACTGGCTGAAATCCGCCGTGTCTTGCAAATGGCAGGGCATGCGGCCGAGTTCCGCGGAGAGGGTATTCTTGTAGTAGACGGAACCGTGGCTGTGCGCAAAACGGACGCCGGCCGCATTGAAGTCGAGCGCGTTGGTGCTGATATGGGTGTTCAGGCAGGAAAGCGCAAGAGATCAGCGTTTGCAGAGGTAATGCGCGTAGTGTATGATAATCTAGCTGTAGTTGCCGGCGCTTGAGAGGGAGGAGGGAAGAGATATAAGACAAGGGCATGACTTGTGTGATGGTGTGTACATAGTAACAGTAGCAGCAGAACATGCACGATAGAAAGGATCATGGAGCAGACTTGGACTTGAGCAAACGTAGAAATCATGTATATTTACCGCAATACAGGGCAACAAAAACAAGCAAATAACAAAACCCGTGCTACCTTTGCGTCATGGCAGCCATTTCATAATCTTCTGCGCCGTCTCTTGCAGGCAACATGGGCAGACGAGCCTCGCCAGCTTCTTCGTCAGCCGGAGGTACCCCATTTCCGTTTCGCGACCGGCCGCCAAACGAAATGGGCTGGAGTTCGCGCGAGCGCGAGCCGACGATGCCGAGAAAAGAAGCGACGGCGGCGCTACACCCGGCAGCCATCCACCACATATTATTGCGAGGCATGCCGTTGAAGAGATACACAACGGCGAGGTGGATCGCTTGGGTACTGATTGCGAAGTCGGGCACAAGCTTGGAGCGGCCAACAAGGACGACAATGGCAGAGCCCCTAGAACAAAGAAGAACGTGTTAGTTGAAACAATTCACGAGAGGAAAGGCCGTAAGTAGGGGGGGGGGGGGGCCAAAAAAAGGTTTTTGATGGGGTAACAGGGCTCAATGAAAAAGGGG
>JAXHKN010000424.1:0-23244 GCA_038407165.1 Ceratocystis variospora | reverse complement strand
CCCCTAAAGAAGATAGAGAAGCCCCTGAAGTCACCCCCCCCCCCCCCTCTCAACAAGCCACTAATACATGGTTCTTCGGGATGGTGTTGAACTATAACTCCCGTGCCTGAGCGGCAAGTCTGTGGGCCACCATTCTTTCTAGGCTTTTTCCAAGAGCTGGTAGGAGTAAGATCAGTCTTTAGTTCCTCAGGTGCGACTTTCCGGGTTGCTGTTTTAGAATCATCATCATCGTTGCTAATTTGAAAATTTTCGAGTGGTATGTAAGCTCTATAGTTTCACTATATACCTGGCTAAAGAGGTCCAAGTCGTCTTACAGGACGTGTTCGGGGTGTTGTCTTGTCCTGGAACTGTGTTTCTATCGTGGAAAACTGCTTCCATGACTTCTTCTCGGGCTGGGCTTTCCCAGTGCCGGGCCTTTGACTTGGCTTCTTCCACACTTCGAACACCATCTCCGGCTGGCTGGGTGGGATGGCCGCCTGGAAAAGTCGTCTTTTTTGCTTTACATACTTCAAAGCGTGTACCCCCGAAGCTGCCCTCTCTCACTCTTCGCCGGACTGCCTTCATTTCCATGGCCGTCTCCGTGGACTGTTCGGTCCACCATATTTTCCTATTGTCTTTTCCCAAGGCTTTGGGTGCCGCACGGCCGAGTGCACCTGTTACCAGCCTGCAAACCTTTCGACTTCTCTTTCCCCAGTGGGCTTCCTTCCCTTCATTATGATGGCTTCCCTTGAGAATGTTTTCTTGAACACTTCCGTGTCTATTCTGGTAATTTTGTATCGGGTAGCTCTGGCTATGTCGTCCACTTTCACGCCGTTGTGGTCGCCAAATCCCCACTTACAATATAAACCCAAGCTAGAGTGGAAAATATCGCGAAGTCAGCCTTCATAGCTCAGTTGGCAGAGCGCGACACTAGTAATGTCGAGGTCAGCGGTTCAAATCCGCTTGAAGGCAATATATTACTTTTTGGCGTATGCCAGCCACTATTTGCACTGCAACCTAATATCCTTTTTTTGTCCAGGAGTTAATAATGTGTTTGGCGCCTGGTGGGTGATAGATCTATCTATTCATTCATGTATCCAATCCTGGAAACACACTCAGCAGGGAAGCCTTCGGGCAGAGTCTGACAGGAAAGCAAGCCTCCTGGCCGCAAGGCCGGACCCTAAAAAGTCATAGGAAAAGCTCGAAACAGACTCACACCTGCAACCGCTGACTGCCCGGAAAAGGTAGCGGAGGACGACATCTTCTTAGCCTTTTCCGTCCAGAACATGCCGTCGTATTGCTGTGGAAAACCAGTAGGTAGACGCTAAATAAAACAAATAAACACCAGCAGGGAGCGTCGTTTGATCTTAGTGATTCCAGTAGGCGTTAAATATATTCAAATTCAAACACCCAGCAGGGAAGCCTTCGGGCAAAGTCTGACGGAAAAGCCTCCTGGCTACAAGGCCGGATCCTAAAAGGCCGGAGGAGGGGTTCGAAGAAGACGTACACTTGCAATTTCTAGCTGCCTGGGAGAGGGATAGGGGGACGACATTTTTCTACCATCTTCCGTCTACAATATGCCGTCGTATTGCTATGGAAAGTTAGTAGGTAGACGTTAAATACCAAAAAGAATATGCACATAGCTTCGCATTGACTACCCTCAGAAGAGTTGCTATCACATCAATTGTCACCCTCAGTATCAAAAGCTCTCCACTGGCCTATCTCGACATTCTCTTCCGTGCTTGCCCTCTTGCCTTCTATATCACTCTGCTCCTACTCTGGATCTTCCACGCCAGCCAGTTTATTCTTCTTCACTCTCACTCTCCTATACCTTCTCTAGTTCTCACTGTTCGTTACAATGATTCCTCACAAAAATAGGCATCTTATGTAAGTGTGGGCTCATCTCTGCTGATGGTGCTTAAGGTTTCAGCAGCGGGCGGAGGCTGGACTTGAACCTGAACCTGAACCTGAACCTGAATGTATTTACCGTCTACAGAAATCACGGTGATCGAACGACGAATGTTTGGAGATGTATTGTATTGTGTTGTATTACTTTGCGTCTATGTACTGTTATCTTACAGCAATACGACGGTGTGTTCCGAGCAAAGGCTGCTGGCTGATGTCATCTTCCAATAACTCCGGAGCAGTTAGTAGTTTTAGGTATTCGCAGACTTTGAGCGACCCCTATGGACTTTCAGGGTCTGGAGCTTAGGCCATCGGCATATCCATCCAGCATAGCCTTGGGGCCTGCCTGTGGGGCTCCCCTGCGAAGACCGCGGGCTTTTGGTGCGGACTCGGACTATTGTTATTGTGTTATTTTACGTCTACCTACTGTTATTTCGAAGCAATACGACGGCGTGTTCCGGACAGAAACTGCTGGTTGATATCATCTTCCAGTAGCATCTGGGCGGTCAGCGGTTGCAGGTTTGCTTAGACTTTGAGCGACTCCTATGACTTTTTTAGGGTCCGGCGCTTAGGCCAGGAGGGCTCTCGATCCAGCATAGCCCTAAGGCGTGCCTGCGGGTTTCCGGGGTTGGGTACCTGGTGTTTTTGGTCTGCGACGACCGCGTGTGAACTAGTCTGAAAGGCCGCCGGCTTTCGGCACGGGGGTAGGCCCCGGGTACGGACTCGGGCGGGTCCCTCAAGCAATTTAAATGCTCCTGATAACTGATCTTCACAGATGCCTTAAATCTAAGTCCGATATGGTCTAGCGGTTAGGATTCCTCGTTTTCACCGAGGCGGCCGGGGTTCGACTCCCCGTATCGGAGCTACCTAGCCTAGATGTACAGCTCATCTTTTGGGTGCATCATACCTTTTTTTTTTGTTCTTGTAACGATGTCCCAAGTGTTGATATATCTTAATCATTTGCTTGTATACTTATATATAGGAGCGCATAGATGTCGAGCATCACACAAGGCCGGACCCTAAAAAGATGCCAAACATCTTCTATGACCTTTTGCGGAGATACTCAGCATCTAAGCGTTCCTGTCACTGATAACTGCCTGGGAGGTTCTCCCGTACGGAACATTTCTTCGTATTGCTGTGAAAAAGCATTTGGTAGACGTAAAATAACGAATACAGACATATTGATCATTATAGACTTATAGACGGCTTCTGAATGAGAATAGCTGAGTAATCGAAAGATGAGCAGAGATCTCAAGTACCTCACATGTCTCATAAAGGTCCAGGGATACAGCCAAGAGGCTTTCGTGTTAAAAAGAAAAGCCTTCAAAGGGTCTCTTTGACGCCATGGCTTATTCAATACATTGCGATCCTACCAGTGTCATCGTCACTTTTGGCCAATTGCAATGGTCACATCCGCGTGGGCACCTATACTAAGTAACTCATTATGCTCATTCAAGTCTCTACGGCTAGTCATACTGTATTACACTCTTTGTAATTAAACACACGAAGATGAAAACCGTGGAGGGGGAGGATTTGAGTGGAACATAGATGCCCTTTCATCCTTTTCTAAACTCTTGTCGTACTCAGTATACAGCTTTCCTCCTTCTCCGTGTTCTAGCTAGCCTGATATGAAACTTGGGGCTCATCTTTTGGAACCCTGGGCTCGCTTAAGCATTTGCCTGTTCCTTTTCTTCCAGACGCATGTGACCTGAGTCTACGGAAATTGTACTGTCTTGGGAATATTTTTCTTCTACGAGATTGTATCTCGTTTTGTCTTGCCGAGTATATCCTAATATGCGCTGTTGCGTGTAGGTGGATTCTGGAGTTGGTCCGCCAGGCCCTAGTTGTCAGTGTAAGCCAAGCTTTCTCGGTGTCCCTGCGTGGTCTTAGTTACGTGGTATTTACGTCTGCCACTCATCTTAACTCTCCATAACTTGATGCTTAGTTTTGGTATGTCACCTGTGGCTTTTGAGCGTCAGCGCAAAGACTGAGAGGGCCCTCAACCTAAGATAGCTCTAGATGTTCCGACGGAGTTACCTGCTATTTTTGGTCTACGATGAGCCTGGTTATATTAGCCCAGAAGACTGTTGACTCTCGGTACTGGGGGTAGAGCTTGAAAATTGAGCTTGAACTTATTCAATGTTTATAGGAATCACTAGGATTAAACGATGCCAGATTGTTTGAGACATGGAGTTAGCTCCCTATAAGGCTAACCACACGATTTCGATGAGAGGAGAGCATATGCTACCCAGTGCTAGACTTTCTGGATTTTATCGACCTCGAACCGAGAAAAGCCCAGACTCTCTGTTCGCTTCCTAACTTGGTTCATTATACCTAGGTTGTTCACGCATAGTTTCTGATCCTATAATTGTGGTGGCATCTTAAGCTGCGGTCTTGGCTGGTCGGAGTGCGGCGATTGCTTCAGTATCTGCCAATTCTGTTTATATAGTCTTGCTCCAAAAGCTCTTCTCTATGGCAAACACCTAGTCAACTCTAGTTTCATAGTCACTGTTTCACAAATAATCCAAGTGTACATATATTGTGTCCTGTGATTCCTTGTCTAGCAATTTTATGTGGCCATTGGTCACCTCTTACTTGAATGATTGTTCTATAAGTGGCTCGGTAGGTCCTTATGTCTATCATGGGATCTTGGTTAAATATCTGATTGGAGGTGGGAGCACTCCCTCTCAATATCTACGAGTCATGGGAGAGTCACGAATGTATATGTATAAGCTCTGTTTGTTTGTTGTTGCTTATACTGCCAGGGTAACTGGAGTTGCATCGTGGAGTATGACCTCAAATTTATACATTCCTTTGTAGCTTTATCCATACATTTCTATTGCTGGCTCAAGTCCTTCTACTTGCCACAGTTCGGCACCTGGTACTTTGTATCGGCGCCTTGAAAGATGAGCCGAAAGTTAGTTGCTCAAAGTTACCATTTTTAACACGACATACCAAAACTTGAGCAACGGAGACTCGGTGTACCCCTTTCATTCAGTTCGCCTTGAATGGGTTCAGGAATCCCAGCGTCCTTTCAAGGTGGTTAGAATTTGAGCCATTGTTCCTCATCCAGTTTTTGAGCCCGGCCCTGAATGTGTCGTTTTGCAGAATCTCGCGGGTAGCAGACATCGTCCTCCCCAGGACCGACAGATCCGCGCTCTTCCGACCAGCTTTGGCCGGCTGGTTTATTGTCTTGTTTCCCGTGACTTCGCAGTGCCCTGAAGCATGATAGACCCTGCTGGCTGAGGTTATCTTCCAGTAGGTCCTGGGCGGTCAGCGATTGCAGGTTCGTTTAGACTTCAAGTGGCTCCTATGACCTTTTACGGTCCTGCACTTGGGATAAGAGGGCTCTCTGTTTAGCGTAGCCCTTGGGCATGCCTGCGGAGCTGCCAAGGTTAGATATCTGGTATTTTCAGTCCAAAGAGACTGCGTGCAAGCTAGTCACCAAGACCGCCGGCGTTGATTTGAGCTGGCCGCCGGCTTTCGGCACAGGGGGTTGGCTCCGGCTCTCCGTGACTCTATTTAATGCCAAGTAAGACCAATTTTGGTAAGGCAACGTGCCTGAGTGGTTAAAGGGTATGACTAGAAATCATATGGGTTCGCCCTCACAGGTTCGAATCCTGTCGTTGTCGATATATCTTCACTTTTTGCCAATGATTTGAATTTTTTATTCTGTTATGTGATCTTTGACAACTCCTGATGTTTAACATCACTCATCGGATACAAACGAGCCTTGTTTTTTGTACCCTAGCTCTCTGTATCCGCCAGGTTAACACTTATTCTTTTTCTTCTTATCCTGAGACTAGGAGGCTCCCCCCACCCCCAGCCCATACTTGACTCAATATTACTTGATATCTCCCTCCCCTATCCCCCTGCATACATGTATATGCAGGGCACACATACAGGCAACTATTTGATCAAGGCGATCTATCAACAACCCCCGTCCTCCAAGCATATAAAGATGCCTCATGCCTCCTCCCCTTTTTTCTCTTTCTTCCCTTCTTGTGTGAACGGTAGAGATAGTAAGAAAAACAGACGCAACTGTACTGTTTTTTAATACTGGAATTATCAAAAGCTTGCCGCTCTCGATCGCTTCGTCCCATTTGTCCATCCTTTCTGAGACCTTCTCAGCATGCCTATATTCTCTTTCCCACATCGTCGGCCCCCTCCTCCTCCTCCTGTCTCTTCTGAAAGGAGTCCCCCTCCCCGTCCTATCTACCACCATATTTCGACGCATGCTACTACTGGCGCCTGTACAGCTACACTACGGAGCATGAGCATCCCGGCTACTAACCGACAACGTATTGCTGTTTGCAACCGCAAATTGAGGAGCGGTAGCAACCGCAGCACTGGTCAAAGCCCTAACACGCGGTCTAGATCTATTTTTAGTCCTAGATCTACTAATTGTGGGGCCTTCGCTTTAACCCGCTCCGCACCCGTTTCGCACCCGCAGCTGTTATCCCCCCCATCGGCATATCCTTGCTCATCTAACACGCCCAGGGTCCCTTCCCAGTTAACTGTATCACCCGTCATCTGCGCTAGTCGCCTGCTTTCACGCAGTCAGCGACCTGGTCGGAGTCCAAGCAAAGCCCTAGCAGCTCGGGGAAATCCGCCAAGGAGAAGCTGGCATGAGAGGATGTGCGAAATGCGGCACGAGGACTTTCCAGAAGAGCAGATTGAAGGAGAGAGTTTACATTAGACTTAAAAGTTTAACCCTTTGTCTAGATCTCGTAAGAGCATTATATTTCCTTCCCAGTAAAAAAAGTGATAGTAGGGCGTATTATATTGTAGGATTAGAAAGGAAAAGGCATGTTTGTATACATACATAATCTTGGTTAACTATATAACCTTTCTGTCACGTCTCCTATTAGATCGCAACACAGCAGCCTTTGGACCAATCACCCAATTTCATGCGAGTCTCACTATACTTGCCTCTTCTGTCTGGCGAGAAATGTAGCATTCTCACGACTATTAGAAATATATCTGTTTACCACCACTGCCCCTGCTATGGCATGAAAGTAAGTTGATGCAGTTGCCAAGGTGCGAGAATTCTCGTCAACGCCATGAATCAGCCTGCCATGTCTAGATCTTACCATGACGGACTCTTACAAGAGGGGTCTACGCACTAATTAGACGTGACTCCAGCAAACAAAGAGGACTTTAGTCTCCATTGCACATATTTCAACCACGACAAAGCACCTAGAAAGACTAGCGCTTATATACATACATACAGTTTGGCCAAGTTGAACTTCTCAAAGACGCCATGAGTCTCATCCTACTTTAGTCCGCAGAAACAAGGCAAGTCTGGGAATTGAAAAAAAAAAAAAAAAAAAAAAAAAAGGAAAGGAAAGGTAAAATGTCGTGATAGCAAACATAAATAGGCGTTTATATTAAAACAACATGTTGAAGAACAGAAATAGGCAGCTCCTAAGAAAGTATAAATACCTTGTTACAAGGATTGAGAAAAAGAAAAGAAAAAAAAAAGAGTGAACACCATGAACAATCTCAAGCTAGAACAAGTGCCAACAGGGCCATACGGCAGTACAAGCCGTAGCGCATCTGTCTAAAGTAAGCCGCACGCTGATCAAAGTCGACTTCCTCGGCAATCTCGTCAACACGCGGCAGAGGGTGCAAGACGACGCAGTTGCTTTTGGCGTGCTGCAGCGTCCTGTTGTTAATAATGTATGAGCCTTTAACGCGCACATAGTCTTCCTCAGATGGGAAGCGCTCGCGCTGCACTCGTGTGCAGTACAGGACATCCGAATTAGCCAGAATTTCGGGCGTTAGTGTTTCTGACTCGCTAACTAGCTGGCCAGCTGAAATCAGCTGCTGGCGTACTTCGACTGGTAAACCAAGACCCTTGGGTGCGACAACATTGACACGCACGTTATAGTGACGCAAGAGATACACTAGAGAGTGCACCGGGCGGCCATATAGTAGGTCTCCAAGGAAGGTGATGGTCAGACCCTCAACCGTGCCGCGCTCTTCACGGATCGTAAACAGATCCAAAAATGCCTGCGTGGGGTGCTCTTTACTGCCGTTACCACCATTGATCACCGGTACTTGGCTGTACTTGCGCGCTATATCGACCGAGGACTCCTCGGGATGGCGAAGTACAATACCATCGGCGTAGCATGCCATAGTACGAAGAGTATCCTGGAGGGTTTCGCCCTTTTTGACAGACGATGAGCCAGTTGCCACATTAATCACACGACCACCTAGACGCTGCATAGCAGCATCAAATGAGCACGATGTACGGGTTGACGGCTCGTAAAACAGAGTGGCTAGAACCTTTCCGCGAAGAATGTCCAAAACACCCTCACGCTGCACGCCTAGGCGCATTTGCTGGGCAAGTGTGAACAGCGTGTGAAGGTCCGACCGGGTGAATTGCTTCACTGACAAGATCGATGTGTCTTTGAAGGAGGCCGAGTGGGGCACTGAAATTGACGGGTTGAGCAGGCCAAGAGAAGGTACCATGGCATCATCGAAGCCGGCACCATGGCCACCGATAGCAGGCGACACAAGCTCCTGGTTGCGAGGGCGAAGCTGAGTATGAAGTAGCAAAGAGCCACGGCGGTCAATCTGCTGAGAATCAGTCTCGGTGACAGAGGCAATTGACTGATGCGCAGGTCCCAGAGTGGGTGACTTCATAGGACGGCGGTGAGACGACATGTCCTGGCCAGTAGGAGTGGTGTTCAGGAATTTGCCATCCAGGCAAACAGTGCGGTTGTGGAACGTCACGCGCTGTACAGCGCCATGCAGAGAGCGCTTGGCAAGCGGGGAGTTGGGCGAAGCGGTATAAGGGCGGTCAAGCTCAACCTCGACAGAAGTGCCGTACTGTTCATGCAGCTCAAATATCTCCTTAGGGTTGTCGTACAGGCGAAGCTTGATGTCATCCAGAGTCAGACGTCCCTCACCGACAGCAGTCAACAGCAAAGGCAGAGCTTCGTTCAGGCCGACCGCAACATCGGGAGTGCCGCTGGCAGTTGAGGACAGCTGGTAAGGGAGACTACCGATGGAAAAAACATCAATAGTATCAATGTGTTCCCATAAAGCAGCCTGATCCTCCTTGGATGGGAACTGGTCTCCGGCCTCCTCCTTGGTCAGGAACAAGGCATGGACTGAAACATCGCAGGTAACCTTCAGGCCCTTGGCTTTGCTAAGTGCAACCAGGCGGATGTCATCCTTGTTAGTAATTGATGTCAAGTGGATATGGCGGCCGTGGAGACTAGCCAGCAGAAGAATCGAGGCCAGATCGGTTTGCTTAGCATCGGTGACAATGGGCTTGGACGAAGGCCACGAGTCAAAGTGAGCACTGACAGCAGCAACCTTGCTGATGTTGCCAGATAATTGGTTGAAGGGGATGAAAAGGGAGCCAACTTCGCCAGCGACTAGACTAATCTGGTCAGCATTGTCAGATGTGGCAGACACGGAAAGGTTCCAATCGCAAGCACCAACTGAGCTATTTTCTTGGGCCTGCTTCAGGCTCTTGGCATCAGTAATAGAGCCCTTAGTGCCCATGGGCATAACACGAATCATAGTGAAGCCAGAAGCAATTGAAGTCTCGGCAATAGTCTGGAAGTCGTTGTTATTAGGCGACACAATTCCAGGAACAAAGGCGGCAATGTTAATCAAGCCAGGCAGGACCGCAGTTCTGTTGCTGGTGTGGCAATCACGGCGGCTAACATCCATGCTGAAGTTGCGAGCAAGAGCCTCAATCAGGATCTTGGCATTCTTGACGTTGGTGACTAGGGGGACCTGATAATCAACGGCCATACGACGAGTCTGATAACCCTTGCTAATGTAGCTAGCTGGGCGTCTGTACTTGTTGCTAGATGGAAGGTTAATGTACAGATCAATCATGTTGTTGGCCAGATGCTGGGTCAGAGAAAACTCAGAGTTCTTATCCTCATCATCGCCCAGGACCTCCAGGTACTTGACAGGAACGTCGTGGCTCTGCAGGAAGTCAGCAGTACCCGATGTAGCAAACAGGTTATAGCCGAGTTTCTGCAGCTTTTGGATTGAAGGAAGCATTTCCTGCTTGTCTTTGTAAGAGCCAATAGACAATAGAATATTCTTCTCGGGAATCTTATAGCCAGTTGAGATCAGAGCCTTGAGATAAGCCTCATACTTGTCAGCGCCAAAGCAGGCAACCTCGCCAGTAGAAGCCATCTCCACGCCCAGAACAGGGTCAGCACCAGAGAGACGCGAGAACGAGAACTGGGGTACCTTGACACCCACACATTGGGCAGGGATGTCAGTAGCAGGGTATTCCTGTAGCGGCTTGCCCATAATAGCCTTGGTAGCCATCTCAATCAGATCAACGCCCATGACTTTGGAAACAAAAGGGAACGAGCGTGAAGCGCGGACGTTGCACTCGATAACCTTGATGTCATTATCCTTGGCAATGAACTGGATATTATACGGACCAGTGACGTTTAGAGCAGCACCAATTTTGCGGGTAGCCTCCTCAATGCGAGCAATCGTGGTCTTTTCTAGATCCTGAGGGGGGAGAATCAGCGTAGCATCGCCAGAATGGACACCGGCGTTCTCAACATGCTCAGAAATGAAGTGGCCAACGGTCTTTCCATTTACGGCAACAGCATCCATCTCAATCTCCTTTGCATTCTCAATGTATTTAGTGATAACCACTGGATGCTCGCGGGAAACCTCGGCAGCCTGAGCCAGATAGTTCTCCAGATCCTTTTCAGAGTATACTGTGTTCATGGCAGCACCTGAAAGTACATACGAGGGACGCACAAGAACAGGGTAGGAGACCTTGTTGCAAAAGCTACGAGCTTCCTCAAAACTAGTAAGCTCTTTCCAAGTTGGCTGGTCAACCCCAATGGTATCCAGCATACGCGAGAACTTGTAGCGGTTCTCAGCAGTGTCAATCATCTCGGGCGAAGTACCAAGGTACTTGACACCAGCTCGCAGCAGAGGAAGGGCAATGTTGTTAGGTGTCTGTCCACCCATGGCACCAAGAACACCTGAGGACTTCTCAAGCTCGTAAATATCTAGAATAGTCTCAAGATTGATGTTCTCGAAGTACAGTTTGTCGGCCTCATCGTAATCAGTGGACACGGTCTCAGGGTTGTAGTTGACCATGATGGTCTTGTACTTGAGGCTGCGAAGCGTGCGAATAGCACGAACCGAGCACCAATCAAATTCGACCGACGAACCAATTCGATACACACCAGAGCCAAGGACCATGACACCATTGTCATCAAACGAAACGTCGCTCTCAGTAGCATTGTAGGTCAGGTAAAGATAGTTGGTTGAGGCTGGGAACTCAGCGGCAACAGTATCGATACGCTTGACAAACGGCATAATCTGGGCTTCAGAGCGCAGCTTACGAATGGCAATTTCGTTGGAACTCCAGAACTTGGCCAGCTGGCGATCCGAGAAACCAAGGCGCTTGGCCTCTAGGAGCAGTCCGGGGGTCTTGACAATGTCAGAGGTAGTTAGCTTGCCCATTCTAATAGCAAAGTCGCTCAAGCCCTTTAGTTTGTTCAAGAACCATTTGTCAATCTTAGTCAGCTCCCAGATCTTGTCAACAGTGTAGCCGGAATGCATAGCGTTGGCAATGGCAAAGAGGCGCTGATCAGAGGGAGTTTGTAGCTCGTCGTCGATAGACATGAGAGCAGGAGTCTCGCCAAAACCCATGTTGTGGAAGTCAATAGAGCGGATGGCCTTTTGGATGGCTTCCTCAAAGGTGCGGCCAATGCTCATGACCTCACCAACCGATTTCATAGAAGACCCGAGCTGAGTAGACACGCGAGTGAACTTCTTCAAATCCCAACGGGGCATCTTGACAACGCAGTAATCCAGCGAGGGCTCAAAGCAGGCACAGGTAGACTTGGTAACGGAATTCTTGATGTCCTTAAGGGGAATACCCAGACCTAACTTGGCAGCAATGAAGGCAAGAGGATAACCAGTAGCTTTGGAAGCCAGAGCTGAAGAGCGCGACAAACGGGCATTGACCTCAATGATACAGTACTCCTTGGAGTCAGGGTTCAAAGCATACTGGATATTGCACTCTCCGACAACGCCCAGATGGCGAATGACATTGACAGCAGTAGTACGCAGCATGTTGTAGTCTTCATCAGACAGAGTCTGTGAAGGAGCAACAACAATAGAGTCGCCAGTGTGGATACCAAGAGGATCGAAGTTCTCCATGTTGCAAACGGTAATACAGTTGTCTTGGGCATCACGAACAACCTCGTACTCGATTTCCTTCCAGCCTTTCATGGAGCGCTCAATCAGGACCTGGGGGGAGGCGGCAAATGCCTTGTTACATAGTTCAACAAGCTCCCCCTCGTTGTTAGCAAAGCCAGAGCCCAAGCCACCCAAAGCATAAGCAGCGCGGACGATGACCGGAAAGCCGATCTCCTTGACCACGTGCAGAGCCTCGGTGACATTGTTAGCAGAGGCGGACTTTGCGCACTTTTCACCGATGGATTCCATGCTACGAGCAAATAGTTCGCGATCCTCAGTGGTGATAATAGTGTCAATAGGAGTACCCAAAACCTTGACTCCAAGTTTCTCAAACTCATCCTTAAGCTGGATACCAACAGACAGGGCGGTCTGGCCACCAAATGTGCAGTAGATGGCATCGGGCTTTTCATGGAGGATAACCTTGCGGACAAAGGTAGCGTTGACAGGCAAGAAGTATACCTTATCAGCGAGGCCCTTGGAGGTTTGAATAGTAGCAATGTTGGGATTGATAAGGACTGTGTAAATGCCCTCCTCCTTAAGAGCCTTGATGGCCTGTGAGCCGGAGTAGTCAAACTCACCAGCCTGGCCAATGGACAAACCACCAGATCCAAGAATAAGGACTTTGTGAACGTGGACACGGCTAGGAACCTGGCTTTCGTCTGTGATCTCGCCGGGGAAAGATACGGGGGCGTTCAGTGCGGTGGGGTCCTGGGAGCACTTGGCAACAGAGTCCAAGAACACGTCAAAGAGGAACTCGGTATCACGGGGACCAGGAGTGCTCTCGGGATGAAATTGAACACTGAAGAAGGGCTTACTGGTATGGATAATACCTTCATTAGAGCCATCATTGGCGTTGACAAACAGCTCCTTCCACCCATCAGCCAGAGATTCAACATCCACAGCATAACCGTGGTTCTGAGAAGTGATGTGACACTTTCCAGTGACTAAGCTGGTGCAGGGAATGTTGTGACCACGATTGCCAAACTTCATCTTTTTGGTCGAGGCCCCAGAGGCACGTGCCAGCAGCTGGTGGCCCAAGCAAATGCCAAAGATAGGGGTCTTGGCGGCCTTGAGGGCAGATGCCACATGCTTTGAGGTGGTGGTAAGAACCGAAGGGTCACCGGGGCCGTTGGACAGGAACAGGCCATCATAGTCAGACTCCTTGGAAATGTCGTAGTCCCAGGGGACAACCTTGACCTCCACACCGCGCTTGAGAAGACAGCGTAGCTGGTTGTATTTCAAACCAACATCCAGGCAGAGTACTCTAAGGGTCCGGCCGGAGGGGTGCTTGCGAGCAGCATCGATAGGAGGTTTGTAGAGCTTGGGTTCTTTAATGGACACTGTAGAGAAAGACTTGAGTTAGCGAGGTGCAATTTAGACGACAAGAATCAGGGCGTCGGAGCGTGAGAATTTTGAGAGTTTAGAAATGGGATCTTACCCTCGGCAACCAAGTTTTTGGCGTTAGGATCAGTCCAGGCAATATCCTCAAACTCATCTATAGGAAGAGGCTTGGTGAAGAATTCCAAATCGGGACCCACAGCCGTGGCCTTGTGCATCCGGAGGCGGGCCAAAGTGCTTCCGTTCTCACGAATGCGCTTAGTAAGTTCACGGGTGTCAACGCCGTAGATGGCGGGAACGTCCTGCTCCTTGAGCCAAGCACCCAACGAAGAGGTGGCTAGGTAGTGGGAGTAGTCCTCGCCGCAGTAACCAGCAACAACAAGGCCGGCAACGTGAATGCTGTTAGACTCAAAATAGGTGGGCAGATCGCCTAGGACGGTGTCCATGACGGTGCGATCAGGCACGCCATAGTTTCCAACCATGGGGAAAGTGATGACCAGAATCTGGCCGCGGTACGACGGGTCTGTCACCGACTCGGGATAACCGACCATTCCGGTCTGGAAGACCAGCTCTCCAGCAACGGTTTTTTGAGCACCAAAGCTGTAGCCCTGGTAAGATGAGCCATCGTGCATCTCGAGGCACACGAGACGGCCATTGTCGGCTTTGGCGAGCCGGGACGAGGCCGGAGGCTTGGAGAATGACATTGTGAAAGGGTGGAGAGAAGGGGGGGGGGGGGGTATCAGGTATAAAAAGAAGGACAAATGGAGAAAATAAAATAAAAAAGAATTACACAGCCAAAAATGAGCAGACGAAGCTACTCACGAGGCAAAAGCTAGGAAAACGAAAGAAAACAAGTGCTTTTTTGATATGGAGATGTGAAGCGGAAGTCTGCCAGTGAAGCGCCGCGCACAAGAAATGAAGAAAAAGAATTTTCAAGCCCACAAAAAGAAGGCAATTGAACTTTCACGGGCCGTAAGAAGGAAGGAGAGAATCTTTACTCCAAAGAAGAGCCCAACCGATATGGCAGGTAGGAGGAGAGGGGCGGTAATTGCAAGAAGCGAAAATAGAAACGCAGAGAATGTGGAGAAGACGGCTATCCAAGAAGACGCGAAGATGGTTGGCACTTCAACAAGATCTTGAGAGCAAAAAGTCTTGGAAGAGAAAGAGAAGTTGAAATGACTATCGATTTTCTTCTGAGTGTTCTTTTCAGCTGGTTCTCCAGGTTCTCGCGGCCAACTAAAACGGGTTGCTTGAGTCTGAAAGAAGAAAGGAGAAGCAGAGAAACAGGATGCTTCCCACTCAGGTCCGGGTGGCGGACCCGGCTCTATTTGAATCTTTTTCCTCTCTTTATGTGCTTCGCTCTTTTTTTTAACCTGGTACCAAATCAAAGCTCTTCTTCTACTTTTCTTTTTTTTCACTAACAAGTTTTTCTTCCTTTTTCGCCATTCCAACGTCGTAGTAATACTTGGGGGTGTGTCTAAAATGTAGGTAGAAGCCACTCCTGCCTGTGATTGGCTAACCGTAAAAGTGGGCTCCGGGAGCGGCCAAGGAAAAGAAAAGAGTGGGGCGCCGCAAAGCAGCTATCGAAAAAAGTCAACATCTGAATTTATCATCCATCTACTCGACCATTTTTCTACACACTTCTACACCCTATACATCTTCTGCTCTGATAGGGTCCCAGGATTTCTCTTTTCTAATCCACATGTCCGTATCCTCTGCTCCAAATCCCAAAGCTCCTCCTCATCCTCCTCCTCCCCCTCCTCCTTCTGTTGATTATTTCCCTCCTCTCGTCTCCCCTCTATATGCGCTGTTCCGCTCGCCTTACACTTTGGCTCTGCTGGCGGCCGCGGTCTAGGCCTTTGTTCCTCAACAAGGTCTCGAGCCAGTGAGAGCCCACCTTGTTGAAGAAATTTTCAAACTACGGGTGGATAAGACAAGAATCCAAGCTGGTATTAGTGTGCTTTATGACGGGGCAATTACATTGAGGGGCGCTTTCTATATTCCTCCTATATTCTTAGATTTCTACAAAATCTTTTCTTTTTCTTTTTGCTGTAACATGAAGATTAGCCAGAACTAACCCTCAGTGTTGACGCTTATAATGCTTCGCATAGCTACCAGTACATCAATGTGTTTGTTTGTCATAGACTGGATACTGTCCTGACTCTACACACACATATATATACATCGTCCATTCTACGTTCGTTCGCTCTACAGCGTGGCCATATTTAGTAATATAGGGGTCCATACGACCTGTGCATTCACATGCACTGGCCGCCTCGCCAACAATACTGCGAGCCATACATTTTACCCCTCCATGTACCCACCACACTTACAGCCGTTCCCACTTGTTCCTGTGCTTCCTATCCCTGTTGCCCCATTTACTCATATTCATATGTCCCTCTACTATAAACCTATTCTCTCCATATAACACTCACCGCTCTCCGGTCGTGTGTACCCCCACTGCTATGTTGCATAGGAACCGAAGAAAACGCTTCCGGGCTAAATAAATGGCAGAAGAGAAGAGAAGAGAAAAGGGAAAAGTCCAGTTGCTAGTCATGAGGGACGAAGCTTCTAGATGGTCCGTCCTGATAATCATGCTCCCAGCCCTTCTTTTTTTCTTTCCCTGCTACTCTGAAACTCCCATATCCGTTTCTAGGCTCCCTCGAGCCCTCCTATGTGTCCATTGTACTTCCTATCTGCAAACTCTGCAAATTTTGTTGGCTTAGTATTGAGGCTCAGGCACAAAGTCCATAGGTGTCGAGGCCATCTCATTGGGTCTTGATTGGCTGAGGAAAGCCGTAGGATGCCGCTAATTATAGCGCGCCAGTGGAAGAAAAAATATTTTCTTCCTGAGATAGATGTAAGACCCTGAACCCTATTAGAGTCCGAGTGCTTTCAAAGCACGCAAGATAGAGATGTTTTTTTGTTTTTTTTCTTCTTTTCAGTTTCTTCAATGTAGAACTTGTCGCACATATCCAGTCGATATAAATTTTGAATAAAGAAAACCATGTTGCTTCACGTCAGCCATAAGGCCAGATGGGATGCTTAGAGCGGTGCTGACGCAAAAATGATAGAGAAAGGTTCGCGTCTCCTGGAGGCAGTGAAATACCACAGAGACTGTAGTCTATGGCATGTGCAAGCACAGCGGCCAGAGTCCGAGAGCCAAAAGTTAAGTATAATAATGAATCACTTCCAGAGAGCCATTTCAAATATTAGACTCAAAAGAACAGATACTACACTTGATCTTGGCTAGTAGGCAAAGAGAGCTAAAAAAAAAAAAAAAAGAATAAAAAAGCAGCAAAAAAACAGCAAAAAGCAGCAAAATATTATTTTCTCGCCAAATTCTCACCAACATACTTAACGTCTACTAACACCCAATTGTCCAGGAGCTCAGGTGACGCAGTGGTAGCGTGCGAGACTGCAGTTCTTGAAGTCATCGGTTCGACTCCGGTTCTGAGCTTGTATTTTTTCTAATGCAACCTTTTTTTCAGGCGAGAGCCTCCTCTGTTTCCCGTCCCCTCGGCACAAAGCTGGCGCCGGTCCTCGTTGTCTTCTGCGTGTGAGTGGGGTTTATTTTCTTTCTTTTCAGTTTCCTGGAACTTCTTCTTTTTCAGTTGTCTCTCTATTCTCTCCATTCTGTCTCCACCTTGAACCTCACCTTCCCTATCCCAAAGCTTCGTTATAACATTGTCCCTCTAAATCTCTTCTCAGCGGGATCCTTCCCGTGTGCGACGAACAAGATCATGGTACAGGATTCACGTCAAAATCGGAAACCTTCAAAGCTTGACAAAATAAGGCAAACCAAAGATTAAGATGTTATCTTCCGCTCCTCCCCGCTTCCCGCTATTCACATGTGATAGACCCCAGAACTTGCTAGTGCATGTACTATATAGTACGACAATTAAAGTAAACAAAAGTAACCTCCTTCCCGTGGCAAAAGGGCGTGAGTCCATGATGCAATATAGAGGTGTGTGTACAGAAAGTGAGGAAATGAGGAAAGACGACCACCATGCTTACTCCTCCCGCGTAGGCAACGGGCCTCGATGCATAGCATTGGCGTGCGGAATAGGGAAGCAACGGAAGGACATGATGGATAAATAGTATCCAGAACTCTGGCCTTCCAGCTCATCTACATGTACCCCCAGCTTCTTATCCTTGAGATGAAACAAGACAACCTAAGATACATGAAATGCGGATAGCAGTTGGCAGTTGACCATATTTCCTTTTTCTCGCAAGGTTCACTTTCTGATAAATGTCTGACATTTTGAAGCCACAAGGCTGCTTCTCTTTCTCATCTACCCTTCCTACTTCCACAGTTCTGGGTCCTCTCGCCACCCACGCTGAAAGACTAGAAGGATGTGGTTGTTACTTGGAAAGTCTTTTGTAGCGAAGACGGTCAAGCCGTGATAGAAACACAAATACTGTGCATGTGTGGGACCAACACCACCTATTTGTTCGCAAAACTGCTAGTGTAACATAAGAGAACGCCGTTTTCAGTTCTGCCACAGCTATCTACTACGTTAGTACGCAGTCAGTCCCTTATCCCTGCCTACGTAGAGCCGCTTTGTATCCAAGGCTTGCTCTAATCGACTACGGATAAGATACATAGCCCTTTACGATCATTCCAGTGTTTTCTCCCTGCTACGGAGCCGTCCAATCACGAGCTCGCGTATGTTGCCCCTAGCCCTACTAAGCTGTCACTCTGCGATTCCTCGCCAACTAAAGTAGAAAACATGCTCATGAATCTTTCCAACATCGTTTGAATCACGTCCAAGAAAGCTTCATTCCTAGTTTATCCTAGTGAATCTCATGTAGCCACGATGCCATATTCTTTTAGCTATGCTTGCCCTCCTTGGGCTATTTGTGGTTGGCCAGCAAATTAGGGTTAAGGTTATATGACCGCCCGTCTTATTTCCCAAAAAGGTAAAGAACATTAGTAACCCTAAATATTATGATATAACCCTAAGTACATTTGGCCTTCAAGGAGCCATACTTCGCCGGAAACGGCCAGAGAGAGGCGCTAGTCATCAAGCGTGAACTATGGCGAAGACGGCTTCAGTGCGTTTAGCCAATGGGAAAAGGCCTCAGTTCCAAGACCGTCCAAGCTAGGGCCACTTATACGTCATGAAGAGCCGGCCTGCTTGGGTATATATTTGGCAGCTGTGGAAGCTTATCCAGCTAGGTCCGGCTTTCTTTTGCTAATGTCTTTACCAGACTCCACCCCATATCGCAATACTACCGCAATTACACGGATCTAGCCACGCCCAAACACTTCATAATGGAGTCTCTGCATCAAGACACTTTCAAGCGCCAGGCCCCGGCCCGCACGCCATCCGATTATGCCCACTTAAGAATGGACTCGCGAAGCCGCATGAGCAACGCCACCGACGCCATGGCCTCCACTCCACGTAGTGAACTGGCCAATATGTCGTCCTTTGACTCTTCTTCCCTGTCTTCACCTTCGTCTCTGGAAAGCTTGAGTGAGCGACTGGATCATATCGGAGACTGTATGGCCTATAGAGCCATGCCGAGCAAGACCTATAGTGCCATTGATGAGACTCCGGGAGTCCACGAAGCCGGCAATTCAAGAACATACCAGCACCAGCAAACAGACGTGTCCACGCAGAACTCCACTATGGCCGAGGATGGGGAAAGGTTTCCGGGTGTCCAGACACCTGGAATCGAAGCAGGTATCTGGGACGCTGACCCACTGGATGTCGTTGGCAGCGGTACCGGCGCTAAAGGTAGTGAGAAAAACAACAGGCCGTCTTCGTCTACCCATGCACCAGAGCAGAAAGACAGCGAGGCTCTAGACAACAACCAAGAGTCTAAGGCTACTCTAAAGAACAAGTCCCCGACTAATTCCCGCTCCGGCGATCCCGATATTTTCAAGCATTTGCTTGATCGTATGAGGTATTGGCCCGAGCAAGACCGTGCCTTTTCTCGCACGGTTGGCCTCTTTGGCTTCCTTGTTTTCATGAAGACCCCATACAGCCGAAACATGACGCGTCTCGGCCTTATGGGTGTGATGGCTTGTGCTTGGCCGTTGGAAACGGCAGTGCTATTGCGCAAAGTGTCAACCAAGCTCGGGTGGGAGCTGAACGGTCTACGAGATTGGTGGCGCCGTGAGCTAGCTAAAAACAACTCGGACAACGGTGATGGGGATGACTTTGTCAAGGTGGCAAGCGTCCCGAACGTGCAGGTCCTCGAGGATGGCATGGAAGTGGAGATCATGGACGCCGAGACCTTTGGAACATCAGAGGACGGCGTTAGCATTATGAGCCCTGGTATGAAGAGGGGGGAGTCCCGGGCTATCAACAAGCAGGCTAATGCTAGCAGGGCAAATAATGAGAAGAAACAGAAGAAGCAGGCCAGCGACGAGGAATGGCAGGGGATTTCTATCTCAGAGATGAAGGGTAAGTTTATATGACACCATAGGCTTGCAAGCCCTGTAACCTACGCTAACATCGATTCTCCAGAGGCTATCAAGAACAAAGTCGACAAGGCCACTGAAAAGTTGGGCGAAGTTGTCCATGAAACTGCCGGCCATGTTCACGACGATATCGCATCCACCCGGCGTCAGCTGCAGCATGTATCTGCACGGAGCATTAGTGCTCATGAGAAGACTAAGGCTGAGTTTGAAGCTCAGGAACAGCCACCTAGCGACATGAATGCCAGCGGCCTCTTTGGCATCCTTTCAGAAGAGCAAGCAGCCAGCGGAAAGCGCAAAAACGGCGCTTTTGAGCCATCGCCTGCATTCACTGCCCCGGACATGGCCGTGGAAAACGCCCCGGCTGAGCTGTTTGGCATCTTGGGCTCGGATAGCAAAGCACAGGATGAGACGGCACCCCCTTTGTCTGTCGGCCAAGGCAAGAAGACCAAAAAGGCGGGCAAGAAGAACAAGAGCAAGAACTAGGGACGGGGGAGCGGAGGGTAGGCTAGTGTTGGCCAAGCCTAGATAAGCAGCAGAGGATAGGTAACGGGACGGGGGTTACAAGTGAGGGGATGTGCGGGGACGAGAAAGCCGGAGGATTTTGATGAAATGTTGCCAAGGACAAGCGGTGCTTTATGAGGCTATGATCAGTGGCGTGGCAGGGGAGTTATCGATGCATGCATCGTGAGACAAACGTCAACGTCAATATAAACTGAGTCGTGAGGGCGTGAGGGTGTGTGTGCGAGGAGTAGGGGGGACCTGCTATCAGCATGCAACCGTAATTAATAGGCCTATTTTCTTTATTTATTTTTTCGTCTTCTTTCTGCCTCCTTCCCCCTCCCTCCCTGACTTTCCTGATACCTTTGAACTTGGTGTGCATGGTTTGGATATCGTCCGTAGTTGCGGTGTGGATGGTGTCAGCGTTGGATTTTCTCTTCTGTACGCTGGATTGTGTTTGGCCATCCTCGAGTCCCGCCTCCCAGGTGGGATTCTCCTAGACGCACATGCGTGATCCAAAGAGTCGCGCCACACGACAAAAGAGATAAGAGCCAAGAGGGCAGCGAGCTCATGGACACAAGCGATGGAAGGAATGCAACATAAAAGGCCTAGAAGGGGTCCTGGTCAGTGTATTAGCGAAAGACTAGGCAAACTACAGGATGTGAGACCCCTAAGACCAATGAGAAAGACAAGAAGCTGAAGGAGCGGCATCTTGAGGCTGTGGTGGTGAGGGTCAAAGTGGAGAGGGGAACGAGGGACTTGATTGCATAGAAAACTCGTGATCTGCGAGTCGATGAGCTCATTAATTTTCGCGCTCCCTTCCTCCCTTTGGTCTCTGCCTGAGGCGAGCTATGCCTGTTTTTAGCTCATCTGCTTGCTCTGTTTGTTTCCCTTGTCCCTTTGCTCAGTTGATCTGATCTTGTTGCTGGCTAAACTAAGCCATGCAATCCCTGTCGTGAATAGAGTTGCAGGAGGAACAGCTTCGCTTTGGCAACTTAGATGAGGGGAAGCGAGTTAGGGAATAGGAAACGCCCTCGCGGCGATGTAACAACGTAGAGAAATATGCAGCATCGTAGGCGATACCAATACCTTGGAGGTGTTTTTGGGACTTGTTAGGGAGGAAATCAGTGGATGCAACTACGGCTAAGATAGGTGTGGATGGTGCATTGTGGCCAAAGATTAAGCTTAAGCGAGACGTTGGCATGGCACGTAGTTGCTATGGCGTAAGCTGCGAAGAGGAGCACTGGTCGTCTACTGCCCTGGTCAATGTCTCTTGAGAGCAGTGGGCAGTGGGCAGTGGGCAGTGGGCAGTGGGCAGTGGGCAGTGGGCAGTGGGCTGCGGGCTGCGGGCTGCAGGCTGCAGGCAGTGGGCAGTGGGTTGCGGGCTGCGGGCTGCAGGCAATGGGGCAGTCAATAGCGTCGAGTCTATAGAGCGGGCTACAGGGAGCACTAGCAGGCAAGCAGACGGCTGGGTGACTCGCAGAAGGCGGACATGGTAGGGTGGCGGGAATGCAGCGGTAACCAGCCCACACAGCTTGTTCTGGCGGTACTGGGAAAGCCAGCACACACTAGATGTCATGCTCGTAGTCGGTCAGCACTTTGTTCGGTCTGATAGCAAAGTCCGTTGAAGGCTGCTGCGGCCAAGAGAGAGTCCAGGGTCTAAAGAGATAGAAACAAGAGCGGGATGCCATTTTTCATCCCGAAGGATTGCATGCGCGTTACATCACTGCGCATGGTCATGGTGTGCATATGATACAAGGGATGGAGGGGCTACCTTGCCCGCGAGGTTAGTGCGTCATACCCAAGGAGACGCTACAGTGCCGTGCTGTCTTCTGGGAAGCAGCCTCCGTTGGCCTGCCAGTCTTCATGCTGGCCGAAGACTACACAGGGCGAAGCAAGGGGACTCGCTGTCGGCCACAGAAAAAGACCAGTCAGGCGGGGGGAGACATCCTCGGTGCCGAGTTGAATCCGCCCGCACACACGCCGCAAAGTAGAAGACGACGCAGACCTATACATCTTGGTATAGAATCTACTTTCAGTTTTGTCGATTTACTAGGCCCTAGACCGGGTAGGCAGGCTTAAGGCTTCCGCTACAGCGGCTTTCAGCCAGGCCCACATAGGACAGTCCAGCGAAGCTCAACTTACAGGGCCCCCGTACTACAGAAAACAGCGCACCCTGTCCAAATAGGGGCTTCCCACCTGCTGTAGGCCGTGTCGCTGCCCCACCCGATCTTCAGGGTAGCTCTGTTATAGGGCTCTGGAGCCTGGAGCCTGGAGCCTGGAGCCTGGCGTCCTGGGCCTATTCTGCTCCTTTCTTGCTCGCTCTCTCTCTCATTTTCCCTCTCTTCCTCTGTCTCTTCCTCTGTCTCTTCCTCTGCCTCTGCCTCTTCCTCTGCCTCTGCCTCTTCCTTATCATCACTCGCCGCTCCTCATCGCTCTTGCGTTGCGCTGTTGATGTGGCTCGTTGTCTACGTGTTTGGGTTCTTGGGTTCTCGTCTTCCTTCTTCTTTTGCTTCTTCTCCTCCTCCTTCTCCTTCTCCTTCTCCTTCTCCTCCTTTTTGTCGTTGTTTTATTTATTCTATTTATCCTATTGTCTCCCCATTCTCTTCCTTCTTTCAGCTTGTTTTCATTCCCTTCTTTTCTCTCCATGCACTGCGCTTAATTTCCGCCCTTTGTTGCGCATTATACCTATACGACTGCGCTATACTGCGCGCTATACTGCGCGCTATACTGTTTCGCTGCGACGGTAGCCGGCTGCAATCGCGACCATTTCATTAAACACGACCTGCTGCTGCGGCCTTCTATCGGCGGTCTTCCACCGTCTTGTTTTCTCTTCTCTCTTCTTCTCTCTTCTCCTCCCCCCACCCCCCCCC
>JAXHKN010000423.1:0-23249 GCA_038407165.1 Ceratocystis variospora | reverse complement strand
CATGTGGTGGAGGTGGAAGCGAAAACTCTGGCTGCGGATCATCCTGACCGCCTGGCATCTCAGCATGCGCTTGGAAATGCATACCACGCCAATGGCCAGGTTGGAAAGGCAGTTGCAATGCTCGAGCATGTCGTGGAGATGCGACAGAAAATTCAAGCCGCTGATCATCCTCGCTGTCTGGCATCTCAGCATGCGCTTGCAGTTGCATACCACGATAATGGCCAGGTTGAAAAGGCAGTTGCAATGCTTGAGCATGTGGTAGAGGTGGAAGGGAAAACTCTAGATGATGATCATCCCTCGCGTCTGACGTCTCGGCATAATCTTGCAAACGCATACGGTGATAATGGCCAGGTTGACAAGGCAGTTGCAATGCTTGAGCGTGTGGTGGAGATGCGACAAAAGATTCAGGCTGCTGATCACCCTGACCGTCTGGCATCTCAGAATGCGCTTGCAGTCGCATACTGCGATATTGGCCAGGTTGAAAAGGCAGTTACAATGCTTGAGCATGTGGTGGAGGTGGAAGGGAAAACTCTAGCTGCTGATCATCCCTCGCGTCTGACATCTCAGCATAATCTTGCAAATGCATACCGCGATAATGGCCAGGTTGAAAAGGCAGTCGCAATGCTCGAGCATGTCGTGGAGATGCGACAGAAAACTCTAGCTGCTGATCATCCCTCGCGTCTGGCATCTCAGCATGCGCTTGCAAATGCATACCGCGATAATGGTCAGGTTGAAAAGGCAGTTACAATGCTTGAGCATGTCGTGGAGGTGGAAGGGAAAACTCTAGCTGCTGATCATCCCTGGCGTCTGACATCTCAGAATGCGCTTGCAAATGCATACCGCGATAATGGCCAGGTTGAAAAGGCAGTCGCAATGCTCGAGCATGTCGTGGAGATGCGACAGAAAGTTCAGGTTGCTCAACATCCTGACCGTCTGGTATCTCAGCGCGCACTTGCCGAAGCATATTATACCAACGGTCAATCTCAGCCTGCCATTGAGCTTCTTCAGCGAGTTGTTGAAATTGATGAAATCCACCTAACACTCAATCCCCAGCAACGCGCAAAGGTGCGAGACCTGCTTCACAAATGGCTTACACATCAATCTGATTCCCAAGATATCGCGAATTAAGATGGTGTTACCGGATTTTGCTTTCCCTTTTCTCAGTCGGCGCTTTGTAATCTAGTTTGAAATGATTTGTCTGGTATTACCTAGAAATCGTAACGCTCATCAAACGTAGCAGCACCAATCAAGCACGTGCTTGAACATTATCAATCCTATAGATAGGGCTTGTCATACGAAGACGGTACCGCATTTAATCAATTTCAATTATGCACAACTTCACTGGCCACTCACTATCTTCATTTACCAATACCGCTATAGTTCGTGCTGTGCCTATGGGTATAGTGGCCACTTGTACACTCGATTTCGATCAGTATCACTTTTTCCTCATCTATAGTTATTTCTACTTGTAAATTGTCTCTTTATCATGCCCACACAGCAGATCTCATTTTCGCTCGGTGTGGAAGTACTCGGGAAGCCTACATTTTAAGGGAGTGATGGTTTGACAATGACAAGTATGTATCTGCAAGGTCTGGTATAATGAATAGTCAATGCAAATGACCATCCTTTATTAGACTCCCAACCCTGATTCTAGCAAGGCCTTTTACCCTCTGATACTTGATATTAGTTTCCTT
Source organism: Ceratocystis variospora (assembly GCA_038407165.1). Taxonomy (NCBI): domain Eukaryota; kingdom Fungi; phylum Ascomycota; class Sordariomycetes; order Microascales; family Ceratocystidaceae; genus Ceratocystis; species Ceratocystis variospora. The sequence goes on along the minus strand of JAXHKN010000423.1, from coordinate 21,555 downwards.
TCCCTTCCTCTCCAATGCATAATGTCGTAATGTGTAATCAATTTCTATTGGGTTTTTCTAGGTTTTCTAGACCTTCCACACAGAGTAGAAATGGCACTTTATATAAGCTGCGATATCAGCTCATGACTTACTGAATGGGCTAGATTATCCACGACGTATGATACCGGAACGATGATCTCTACTCCCATCTTAATATACAATTTGTCAGCCAGCCCGTGACACCAGCTGTGCTGTAATAGTGCCTGTTATCGCCTTCTTTTTCTCCAAGAGTTCCAAATATATCCTTTTCCATGCCTATCTTCTCTTCGGCTTCCAGGCATCTCTTTGGAACTGTGCTCACACATATAGCCCTATGGTCTTGAAGGCGTTTCGTTCGGATTGGCCGCTCTCAACCTCCTGTCGCCGATATGGCGATATCTCCGGCGTAGATCGTCGTATGTTGGAAGAAAACGTGTAATCTTGGCTGTAATTCCTCCCAAGCGTATTCGGTGTTCTTTGATTTTATTTGAGAGTATTTAACGTCTACTGTCATCACCAAGATCAACCGACGCATAACTATTCTTTGTGCTCATCACTATTAACCATTAAACTCATACCGTTTAACTTTGAAATTTACAAATCCATCCATTGACGTTGAACTCGTATCATAAGGGTTTCAGATAGGAGAGTGTTAACCCTCTTGCGGGTCCTCAGCCACAAATCGGGTGGGTCTTGATTTGAGAAAGTGGGGCATGCGTGTCGTTGTGGCTGTCGGAACAATCTACTGAATTCAGTTGTGTCACTTATAAAGTCACTCGCGACCCTGTACAACCGCACGTGGAACCGTGCTGGTATACAGATTGATCGAATTGGTGAAGCTTGTCCCTTTTCATTCATCTTTGTAAAGTGTTAAGTTCCATCATGCACAACAAAGCCAGAGTATTCATGCCTAGGTTTACCCAGGGTTAATCCGATTGAGGGGAGATTCCCCACAATACTTATCCTCCATGTAGTTCATCCAACAGTTGTTATATTTATCCTCTTCCTCAAGGGGCATGTGTGTCCTACCACCCACCACAAGCCCAAGCCACACTGTGGCTGTTACTGAATGTCGCTCTACCAAATAGAACAAAGATGGAGAGGATTGAATAGCACCTTGCCCGAATCTGAGGCGAATGTAGCATGCTTCAAAGTTTGGAGCGCTTTGAGGGAGCTTGAATTTGAATACAATTATCGTCTAGCTTTGAGAGAGTATTGACAAACACATTGAGTGCTTGGAGCAAAATACTGCACTACTGGTTGGGCATCAATCAGCCTCATATATGCAATGCAACTTACGGCTGACGAGAACCTAGCACTCCGTACATAACGTTGTATTGGCTCATAAACTGGGTGAAGATGGTAGACTCAGCTGTGATTTCCCACCAAATGCTGATTAATTCCCACTTTCCTGATTACGTCCCTTTTCCATTTTCCTCGCCTCGTTTTGCTCTATAAGCTTTTACCAAAAGGTTACTGACCTGTCGTCCTGCACTGACTCGTCGTGTCAAGCTACACTCTTACGCATTATCTTGGCTTCGACTCCTGGGCTCTGTTATTGTTGACTTTACTTTACATTGAACTACCATGGCCTCAACTACGCGACCACACATCAGGCCACCTTTGAGGATCCTCTGTTTTGGTATGCTACTACAACATCATCATGCCATGCTGCACTATTGCTAACTTCTACAGATGACGGTGGTGTCCGCGGACTTTCTAGCTTGTTAATCCTTGAAAAAATCATGGAGAGCATCAAAGAACTGGAAGATTTATCCCAAACGCCAAGTCCGTGCGATAGATTTGACTTGATTGGTGGTACGGGAACTGGGGGGTATGGCTGCCACTTACTATACTTGCGCGCTGTACATGTTTTATTAACTGCGTCTTCACAGCATCATCGCCATCATGCTTGGCCGGCTGAAAATGAACGTCGACCAATGCATTCAAGCCTATAAAGAACTTGCTATGTCCGCTTTTGTTCCAGAGCCAGCACCTTCTACTACGTCTCTAAGCGGATTCTCAGCTGTGAAGTTGGAGATGGCTATCAAAAAAATTATTCGCGATAACTGCACAGAGCCAGAATGTGTGCAACGACGAAGAAGCCGTAGCTGTGCAACCAGCACTCATACATGTTCTCACGAAGACATGCCGTACATAAGTGAGCATGGAACTAAAACGTAAGTTGCGCGCATATGTTCCCCGAAGGCTGCGTACCTAACGTTTCGTCATTCCTACCTAGTGCCGTCCTAGCCATGACAAGGGCTAACATGGAAACACTCCCTACCATGCTGACAACATATCACAAATCCGCACAGCTCGCAGAATGCAAAGTTTGGGAGGTTGCTAGAGCTACATCTGCAGCTGTTGGCATCTTCGACCCGATTACGCTCGGCCGTGACAACATTGAATTCATTCATGCCAGCTACGGCTTCAGCAACCCGTGTGAATCTCTCATCTCAGAAGCCAAGATCCAATTCGCAGACAGGAAATTCATGGTCTTGAGCATCGGCACGGGCCTCGGTAATGTTGTTGAAATCGGCGATTCAAAAGATTCCGTTGTCAAGGCACTAGTGAATATGGCCACTACTTGCAAACACATCGACCTGAAACTCAGAGAGCGTTATGGCAGCACCGGAGTTTACTATCGATTCAATGTCGAGAATGGCCTAAAAGATACTGCAACTTCGGACTGCCATAGCATGGACAAGATCTCAGCTCATACCATGAACTACGTGAGAGAGAATGCTCAAGCTGTCAAGCGCTTTGTCGCTGCCTTTACTATGAGGATCTTCTATGATAAAAAAGACGAAAAATGCTTGTCGGATCTTTATGAGACTGATCCCCGCACAAACAAAACAGAAATCGAAGATAGGAAAGGAGGCCTGCTTCGAGACTGCTACAAATGGATTATCGACCACAAAGACTTCAAACGCTTCTTGCACGAAGAGGAGTCTCGGATCCTCTGGATCAAGGGAGACCCTGGCAAGGGCAAGACCATGCTGCTTTGTGGCATCATCAATGCCTTGGAGTCAGACTCTCACTGCACTCTGTCTTACTTCTTTTGCCAGGCTACAAACGATCAGCTCAACACGGCAACCTCCGTCCTGCGCGGCTTGATTTATTACCTTGCACGCCATAACCCACAGCTCACCAAGCATGTCCGAACCAAATACGATTTGAAGGGGGAAAAGCTCTTCAGCAATAGTAGTGTTTTTTATGACCTTTGCGACATATTAACCGATATGCTGAATGATGCAAACCTGAGTAATGTTATCCTGATTGTCGATGCCTTAGATGAGTGTGATACACACCGAAACACCCTGCTTGAGTTAATCGCCAAGCCCTCACGTGCCAAGTGGATTGTGTCGAGCCGCAATACGCTACATATCGAAGGAAAATTGAACGATACACAGAAGAAGGTCAAGATACACCTTGAAATAAACGAGCATTCTGTCTCTACAGCAGTCAACTTATATATAAAGCTCAAGGTAGATCAGCTTGTAGAGCAGAGGGGATATAAGGAAGACACGAAAACGGCTGTTTTGAATGGCTTGAAGTCGAAGGCTAACGGCACTTTCCTCTGGGTAGCCCTGGTTTTACAAGAACTTGCCAAACCGGAAACTCAATCATGGGCGATTCAGAAGGAGCTGGACTCGCTTCCTGCTGGACTTAATCCTCTGTACGGAAGGATGTTGGAACAGATTATCATGTCAAAACATGCAAGTTTATGTCAAGAGATCATTGCTATAGCTCTAGTTGTGTATCGACCTATCACTCTGGAAGAGCTTGTTATTCTCGCCGGAGCCCGTGAGAGCTTGAGTCAGGAGAACATAAACAACACCATCGCCTTGTGCGGATCTTTCTTAGCCATTCACAAGAATGCTGTCGCTTTCATTCACCAGTCGGCAAAAGATTACTTGTTGGAGAAGGCTTTAGGCAAGATTCTACCCACTGGAATTTCAGACCAACATCACACGATCTTTTTACGATCACTGGAGATTCTCCAACAAAACCTACATCGCAACATTTACGACTTACAGTCACCGGGGTGCCTAATTGACCAACTCCCTGACCCAAAGCCCAATCCATTGACTGCTCTCGGATATCCTTGCATCTTCTGGGTTGACCACCTTTTTGCCGCCGTAGATGGTGGGGCAGTAATAAAGAAAGATGAACTCCTGGCTTTCTTCGAGAATAAGTACCTCCATTGGCTTGAAACGCTCAGTCTTTTGCGTAAGCTCTCTGCTGCTGGGAGAGCAATGGAACGGCTGGTGTCTATTGTAAGCCACTTTGTGACCATTAGAAGCGCTTTGTTGAAGCAGTAATTAACATCTTCCTTTAGTACAATAAATCTGAGACTCTAGACAAAATTGTCATGGAGGGCCGCCTGTTTCTCCTGACTTACGGGGGAGTTATTGAGGTTGCACCACTGCAGGTCTATCCCTTGGCCACCTTATTTACCCCACACGACAGCTTGATAAGACAACGATTTAGCCATGAAAAGCCAGACTGGATTACATTGAGTCCAGAAGCTGAGGCAAGTTGGAATACGTGTCTACAGACCCTTGAGGGTCATCATGGTCGGGTCAGATCAGTCGTGTTTTCAAATGATGGGCAGAAACTGGCATCAGGCTCAGATGACGGTAGAGTCAAGATATGGGATGCGACTTCTGGTTCATGTCTGCAGACTCTTGAGGGACGTGGTACTTTGATGTCATCAGTGGCATTCTCAAATGATAGACACCGACTGGCGTCGAGGTCTTATGACAGGAAAGTCAAGATTAGGAAACCGATTGCTGGCGCGTGTGTGCAGACTCTTAAGGGCCATGATGATTGTGTGAGATCAGTAACGTTTTCAAATGATGGACATCGACTGGCATCAGGCTCACATGATAAGACAATTAAGATCTGGGATGTGACTTCTGGTGCGTGTCTGCAGACTCTTGAGGGCCATGATGATTTGGTATCATCAGTAGCGTTTCCAACTGATGGATGGCGACTGGCATCAGGCTCACATGACAAGACAATTAAGATCTGGGATGCGACTTCTGGCGCTTGTCTGCAGACTCTTAAGGGCCATGATGGTTGGGTGAGATCAGTAACCTTCTCAAATGATGGACAGCGATTGGCATCAGGCTCATATGACGGTACAGTTAGGATCTGGGATACGACTTCTGGTTTGTGTCTGCAGACTCTTGAGGGTCATGATGATTTGGTGACATCAGTGGCGTTCTCAAATGATGGAAACCGACTGGCGTCAGGCTCAGATGATGAGACAATCAAAATCTGGGATGCTACTTCTGGCTCATGTCTGCAGACTCTTGAGGGCCATGACGATTGGGTGCGATCAGTAACGTTCTCAAATGATGGTCGGCGACTGGCATCAGGCTCACATGACAAGACAATTAAGATCTGGGATGCGACTTCTGGTGCATTTCTGCAGACTGTTCAGGGCCATGATGATTGTGTGACATCAGTAGCCTTTCCAACTGATGGATGCCGACTGGCATCAGGCTCACATGACAAGACAATTAAGATCTGGGATGCGACTTCTGGTGCGTGTCTGCAGACTCTTGAGGGCCATGATGATTTGGTGACAACAGTAACGTTCTCAAATGATGGACGGCGACTGGCGTCAGGCTCACATGACAAGACAATAAAGATCTGGGATGCTTATTCTGGCGAGTGTTTGCAGACTCTTGACGGTCATGGTATTTGGGTGACATCAGTAACGTTTTCAAATGATGGACGGCGACTGGCGTTAGTCTCAGATGAAGGTCAAGTCAAGATATGGGATGCGACTTTTGGCTCATGTCTACACACTCTTACGGGCCATAATGATTGTGTGAGATCAGTAACGTTCTCAAATGATGGACGCCGACTCGCATCAGGCTCACATGATAAGACAATCAAAATCTGGAACGCGATTTCTGGCGCTTGTCTGCAGACTCTTGAGGGCCATGATGGTTGGGTGAGATCAGTAACGTTTTCAAATGATGGACATCGACTGGCATCAGGCTCACATGACAGAACAATTAAGATCTGGGATGTGACTTCTGGTGCGTGTCTGCAGACTTTTGAGGGCCATGATGATTTGGTCACATCACTGGCGTTCTCAAACGATAGACAGCGATTGGCATCAGGCTCAGATGATGAGACAGTCAAGATCTGGGATGTTAATTCTGGCGCGTGTCTGCAGACTCTTGAGGGCCATAAGAGTCGGGTTACATCAGTGGTATTCTCAAACGATGGACAGCGACTGGCATCTGGCTCAGATGATGAGACAGTCAAGATCTGGGATGCTACTTCTGGCTCGGTTCCACCACCTCGAACGCGACATGGCGACTTTTTCATATCTGCTTTCTTGAAAGGCTGGCACCAGGTGACATCATGGATAAGATATAAGCACGTGGAAACACTGGGCACTACTGCTAGTACCCCACGGCAGGCTCATAAGGGCCATGTTGGGAAAGTGAGATCATTGTTGTTCTCGAATGATGGAAATCGACTTGCATCAGGGTCTGATGACAAGACAGCCAAGATCTGGGATGCGACCTCTGGTGCCTGTCAGCGCACCCTTAGGGGACATCGCAAGTCAGTGACATTAGTAATGTTCTCGAATGATGGACAGTGGCTGGTATCAGCGTCTGATGATCAAAAATTAAAGACCTGGAATGTGATTTCTGGTGCCTGTTTGCGCACTTTCAAGGGTCATGATCCCAGTGTAACATCAGCAGAGTCCTTAGCCCAAACAGTACTTGATGGAATGCCAAACAACCGAGCGACCTTCCCTCTTTCCAATTTCCGCCGATGCAGTATCAGCAATGATGGTGCGTGGGTTTTGCAAGACCAACAAAGGATGCTCTGGCTGCCACTATCATATCGTACTAGAATATATGCACAATCACCCGATAGGGTTGCTTTAGGCTATGATTCCGGGGCCATTACATTCATAGAAACCAGATCCACCAGTTAGCTCAAGAGGGTTGGAGTCAACTTCGTGTGCTTTTAGGCTTGCATATAGAATCGCGGCCAGAATCCCACCTTTTTTTAGACTTCTTTACATCAACAGGCCGGGACCCCATAGTTTATACCAAGTCCTGGTTATCAATCTAGACTACCCAAGCCTCTTGGGCATGCCTTTAGTTATTGAATACATTTCTTCTCGTTATTAGCCCATGTTGAATATATACAAACAAGCACTCACGTATGTCCAAGCTGCCCTTCAAGACCTGCACACAAGTTCTCCGATATCCTTTTGAGGGGACTGTATTTCACCTCACGGGCGCGAGACGAGTTTTGGCTAATAGTGCGGTATCTTCTCAACGATTCTCACATGAGGGGTCCGGTGGATTTGCCAGGGTCTTTGGAATACACCATGTAGTTGTTGGAGTCCTCGTTATCAACCATAATACCTTCTGGTGCCCTTGGAGTGATATTGGATGTGTGAAGACTGACTATTTCATTTATAGGTAGGGTCACATAGCATTTATGGCCCGGTGTTTTTCAATGTGCTTCGCCTGAAGGAGGTTTATCTCTTCCTTCAAGCCTTGCTATCTCATTGTCCCATTCATGGGGGGATGAAGTTTCTTGGTCCTGTGAAACGACAGTTTAAATCTTCTCGACAGTTGTGGGTAGTGATGCATCCCAGTTTTCTTCTGGTACACCGGCTTTCAATGCGACGCGGAGCTTGGTCTGTATCTCCTTGACTGTAGACTCAGCCATACCATTCTGGGCTGTCATAAGCGAAGAAAAGGCTGTTCCATCAATTGCGTGCTGGTATGCCCAAAAAAGAGACGGACTGCTGGTTTATCTCAAGCTGTATCTTGACTTTTTCTAGCTGTACTCCAGGATTTCTTCGATGTCTAGCCAACTAAGGCTTGGTAAAATCTACTTGACGGGTGATGAGTTCACGATGAACTGTAGAACTTTTTCGCGCCCTCTACCAATATAACGTTATCCAAACTCGTGTCACTCAAAACGATGGTCGCGACCTTGCAAAACTAGTGCCAACCGTTTCCATTGCTGTAGAGCGTATTTCTCCAAACGGTGTACTTATCTCGCACATGCTTGGTAAGTAGTGAATTGTGGAGGGCAAGCAGATAGATCAAGCCTGGAAGAACAGAGATGGCAATGTTCGTCTGGTTTTTTGAATAGCGGCAGAAGGTTATGTTATTGCCGTTGGGTTATCTATATGTCCACAAGATTCTTTGTGTTCCAAGCCTGACTAACTACCTTCTATTTTCACTGACAAACGGCTATAGGATGATGCATTGCCAAAATGGACGACTAAATTCTTGTTTTTATTAAAGTATAAAATGCCCTTATCAATAGTTAGTTGTATGGTTAGGATGCTAGATGGCATACCTTCGAGAAGCTTTAAAATTTGGATGAAAAAGTCTCGATAGTCCAATATTTCAACAACACAGGTTGCTTTCTATCGAAATTGTAGCAAATTTGGATTGAATATATAAAATGACTATTGGAACGGTAGCTAGTTGTAAAGAGACAGCATAACAGTCTCGAAAGGTCTGCTAGCCTTGAGAGGCGTGGTGATCAATAGGTTTATGAAGGTCTGCAGTATCTGTCATGGACAAGGGTAGGCGTTCCGTCGACAAGGCACCACCAGCATTCTTCGCCATTCTTCCATACACAGGCCTCATGGCGGGTAGCAAGTTTACCATTTGATTTAGCCATGTTACCAGCAGGAGTGGCGAAAGCACTACCAGCAAAGGCCAGGAGGAGGGTAGCAATCCAGGGCTGCATTTTTGGTCGAGGGGTAGATTTTGATTAGTTGTTGGTGAATATGACGATAGACACGAAAAATGAGATGAACAAAGTAAAATGATGGAGGATGGAACAAGGCGGAAACAAAGCTTCTGGAAACAATAGTAAAGTTTCAAAAAGAAGACACAGATGTGGCACGAAGGAACTACAGATCATAGCGTCTATCAGACGGTTGATGGAACTCTTATATATATTATATATACGCTGAAAATGGAAGCTGGTCGAAACTAAGGAATAAGTTTGCCCGACTACTTGTTTATCACAGAATCTATACCGACTTCGAAACACAGTAAAACCGTTACTAGATTACAAGCTAAAGTAATTACAATATAACAGCTATGTTCGTGGTGATGTGAAAGCAGATAACAGCGAGATCTGATTGTTTTCACCTGTGAGAAGCACCTGCTAAAATGATTCATCACTGCTCTTATTTCAATAGGACATCCCTTGCTGGATCTTTAATTGAGCCATTTTCCCAGCATAAAACACACATATTCAACAAAAGTAGTGACATCGGGTCGCCCTGTTATCACTCCTTTCCCTTGTACATGCGGAGCACTTGGATTTATCACCTCCCCTATATCTCATACGATATGCTGCCAATTTGGCAACGGGGGCAGCTAACCTATGCGTGTTCACATATAATAACGTAGTAGACCGTGCCATGATATCTAAAACACGCTTGTATAGTCCAAGAATCTCGATTCCTACTTACCTCGATGTCTAAGGTCTTTCGTATGATAATACTACATTGTGACTGCCATATTTATCCCGTCGCGGATGCCACACACACGCAGACTCATAGCCAAATAACTCCAAAGTATACTTGATTTGGCATAGACACAGCACCAATCATAAATCAACTAATCCATTGCTAACTTAGAAGCCAATATAGATCAGTTCAAATTGCATATCTATTCTGAAGTTCCAGGGCAAGAAGCCCAGTCAAGTAGCTAACAAGCATGGGCCCGTTCGAATAGTTGAGGTTTTGCTGAAGACTCAGTACTTGCGAACTGAATCTTATAAGCAGCGTGCAAAGTACTCGATGCCTTCTTGTTTCCGTTGGCTTTTTTTGTTTTTTTCCAGGTACACCACTCTTATTCCATTTTCAAATTCCTTTGGATTATCTTTATGTGAGACCTCCGTTTCGTTAGGCTCATCCCTAAGATCGCATTGATCATAGCTTCTGTTGATATCACAATTTTTATCTTGGAGGTATGACAACAGTGCGAACCTTAGTCGCCTGCGACGCATACCTATAACGCACGTTACAAGTTACTGATTGTGAGACTCAGCACGAAATCTTGCTTCTCACAAACTACCTGAATATGCTAGAGTGTCAAAACTTCGACATCACATAAACCATACTTGATTATCAAATGTAGGGGAAATTATAAAAATAAATGTTGTGTATTGTGCTCATATATTAGACCAAGATGCTGCCCCGAAGATCAACATTCGGCTTGTGGCGATAGTCTGTTGCAAGTATCTCTACCATTTTTAGTCGCTTCGAGGTCAGGATGACGTGAAGCATCGCTAGCTCGCGGCTGTCTCTAAAGACTCGTGCTGGCGTAATTTAAGAACACCAGATGTCGTCAACAATGACATCACGGCCATAGATATTTTTGCACCAGCAATACCCGCCAGACCACGAGCAGTCAGTGTTCTCGAGTCCGGCGCCATCGTCAATGTCCGTCACCGGTGCAACGTTGTCAACACCATTCGCCATAGTGCCAGCGGCGAAGGCAACAATTAGAGTAACAATCCAGGCTTGCATGATTGCTTGATAATAGTGGTTGTATTGGTGTTTGGTAAGAGTACTGGTAGACTCACGAAGGCAAGACAATCAATACAAAGTAGAAGAATGGAAAAATGTAGAGTAGAAACAAAGCTTCTAGAAGAAGTAAAATATTGAAGTAAGATATTAGAAGCACGTATGTGATCTGGATGTGATTAGAAAGGTAATGAAAGCTTTCGTCACGGCGGGATGAGAACCTTTATATACATGTCATGAAGGTTCTCACACCAACTACGGTAAGCCCAACGATATGACTGCCTCTTCTTAGCTAGATAGCCATTAGTATCAGTGATAAGAAAAACTTCTCAATATCAAGATGCCTCAAGCAAAAGAATGCCCATATATCTGGGCTATACTTGACAGAGTGCCCAAGCAGACGACAATAACGTACGATTACACTCACCTACTTGTTATTCTATCTATCCTGAAATCTAGGTTAGGTGGCAACTACTGCTGCAGCAATCTACACGGCCCTCGGGATGCCGGCATATCTACCGACGCTAGGACCCTAACGGTAGGATGTTGGATGTGGAATGTGGAATGTGGAATGCGGAATGTGCAATCTGGGATGTGGGATATATGCCTTGGTAGCTTTGCCTGCCCCCTGCTGCGAAATAAATGTACAATGTGGGATATGAGCGGGCTATGGGCCGAGGGTGACTTTGCCCGCCCCATACTGGGAAATGAGAGATATATGAAAACTGGGCTTTTGCTTTACAGGCTTGGCTAGGATATTTGATGCCAGATTCTTGACAAGGAAAACCACTCGTTTCTGCCAGATATAATAAACTCTTCCCTGAAGCCTTCTCTTCAATTTATATCGAACATTGGGCAGTTTGAAGAACAACCTGGCATAGACTTTAAACTATACTTGCCTGTATATATCTCTTTTTTTAACGACTTATTTTTGCAGTCACTTTCTCTTGGTGACAATCCACTAGCTTGATAAACTAGCAAGGCAAGATGAACTTTCTGACACGGCTCTCACAATAGACAACCAAGTACATGATCAATAGCGCCCAGCCTTTTGACTAATAATTTTGCGAGACTTCAGCGCCCTGGCCAACCATCTATATTGCTCATCGACCGTAGACGACTCCCAAGTTTCAGTTATGATAACTAGCATCTGCATTGCCGATGGCGATATTCGCTCAGGGTGTATCTTTCATATGATTCTATTCATACAGGCTACAACAGATGCGAATATTTTTATCTACCCTCCCATACCAAGTGCAAGTAGCCTCGCTTGGCGGCTTTCCAATAAGCATTGACCAAAAAGATCCGCTCCAAATGTCGGTGTGTTATCCGTTTTAGGAGCTGTACGGTGGTGGGATGCGGAAAACATATGTCCGTTACTAGATGTGGGAAGCCGGATGTTCTGATTGTCATTTTACTCAGTATCATGTCGCGTGGCTCACTTTGCATGTAGCCGCATTCCACACATGTCCCGCTTCTCTAAATCAAAACTCGTACCCATCTTGGTCCAGTACCCATGGAAAGGGCTGGCACCTCATGAGTACAATACAAATGAATGAAAGTTGGGCGACGACTTTTAGATAAAAAATTGTAAAGGAACAATGTTAATGGTTAATAATAATCAGCACAATAAGGTCTATTCCACATATCACGGCCTTCAAGCACGGATGTTGTGCTTAATCCGCCAGGGCCCAAAAGTGGAATGCCCTGCACGCTATTTCCATGGCACCGCATGCATGTAACATCTGCTGGTAACATGATTTCCACCTGGGTATAGAATGCCCCCGACGTGGGAGTATCTGCGACAAGTTCTCATCTCAGTTTTTAAGTAATTGATTGACCACTCCGTACTAGCAAGCCCGTCTATAAAACCAAGTTCTTGGAAGATGTAGATACGTATTGCATCTTAAGCCGGGCTTGATCTGATTATCGTAGGATGAGTTTCTAGCTTATCAGCGAAACTCTACTCAGAGTTGAGTAACTCGACTTCACTGCGGCCAATCTTGATCAAATGAAAAAGGTATGGATGTAGCTTTCGCCTCCTCCTTCCCGCCATAGGCGAACAGGCTATTAGATTTGTCATGGCTGGGCCTGGACCCTATCGTTGTGGATATCAAACGATATTTTAACTGACTCTTGGGTATCCCATCAGTACTCAAGGCGCTCATAGTAAACATAGTAAACAACATTGGAGTGTTAGCGCCTTGAATAAGACATTATGCCGCAAGGCAGGACTCTGAGAAGACGGTGTCCTGTTAAGCTCATAATCTTTTACATAATACGATAGCCAAGTACGGGGTTTATGTCCGAAAAAGCACAAGACAAATTGAGCACAAATAACAAGAAAGCTTTAGTATTAGGTAACCATCGAAGGTTCTGATCTAAGTGCTAGCCGTGCTCATGTATTCATTCAAGACAAACCAAACGAATATGACCAAGCATATGACATAAACCTACGATAGATTTTGCTAATTTACATTCCATTTCTTTTTTGACAAGGTTGTGAAGGTGTGAGAAGCCAGCACCTAGTATTGTACCTATAATATCACTAGCCGCATTATAATAAAAAATAACTCGGAAGATACATAGCTCCCTTAGACAAGACAAGATAGCTCGTGCTTTTTGGATTTTGCTATTTAGCACCTGGTAGTTTCAAGGTGGTATTTTTGTGTTCGGAGATACCATGGCATAACAAGCAACAGTTGAGGACGCCCATAATAGGACGTGTAAAGAGAGACGATGGCGGAGTTTTGTTACGTAATAAATCATATTATATTTGAGTGAAACAATAACCCCACAAGTAGTGTATTTACACAGGTAACTAACTGATCATCATAGGCTCGCCGTAGTAGTATTAGCTAGTTGAGAAAAAGGGAAAACCCTATAGTTGTCTTGTGAGAAATCCCACTGATTTTGGCTTCAAGGAGCCGTTGTCATGTTGGAACGTAAGTCCTCTGATGAGAGTAACTGGGAGCAAGTAGCCACGGATAGTCTGAAGTGCATAGCTGTGGTTTATATAACCTTGAAACTTGTATGCATAGTTAGGTAGTTAGAGGATTGCTATTTCACCCCGTTAATACTCTACTGAGTGATGCTAACTTTGACATCGCCTGGAAGATCTTTATCATATACATCAACTAGCACTGTACAGACTTGTAAGTATTTAGTCAAAGTTGTGTTTTTGAGGGCTGCCGCGAAAACTACTTTGTTTTGGACACAGTAATCTAGACAAAGCCGTTGTCTTGGCTTCACTTAGGACTCAGGTCTAGTCAGAGATTCTCTGTTAAACGGCAGTAGTTTTGATTGAATCTTCCTGCTATATAACGCCCAGATACCATCAGGTTAGTCAATCAATCAGGGCGGTTGTTGGATGAATTACATGGAGGATAAGTATTGTGGGGAATCTCCCCTCAATCGGATTAACCCTGGGCAAACTCGGGCATGAATACTCTGGCTTTGTTGTGCGATAGAACTTGACACTTTACAAAGATGAATGAAAAGGGACAAGCTTCACCAATTCGATCAATCTGTATACCAGCACGGTTCCACGTGCGGTTGTACAGGATCACGAGTGACTTTATAAGTGACATATCTGAATTCAGTAGATTGTTCCGACAGCGGTACTAATATCGTAAATCCTGGAGGTATATCCTATCAGCGGGCTACCACTAATCCAGCATTAGCTATCCAAACTATGGCAATGTCTTGGTAGTTTGCCTTCCCAGAAAACTCACCAATCTGTCTCCAGCTGTTGTACAGTCGATGGGGGCTATTACATCTGTCTCAAAATTGATAAACACAGACTCTTTGATTCACACAGCACATAGGCGAAAGCACTTATGCCACAAATGTCGCGCATTAAACTCGCCAACCTTTTCAACATCTCTTGTCTCGCGAGCTCCTGGTTCTTAAGATGTGGATGGGTATCTGAAGATAGACTCAAGATTAAAGATTGCACATGGCAGAATGAGAATATCGAAGAATCTACCCATACCTTTTAAGGATGTAGCAACAACAACGAAGGAAATGTATCTTGTCACAGGAATGTATTATCGTACTCTTGTCATACTTATAGTTAATTGACGGCTAGACCTGTCCAGAAAGTTGGCTAGGTTCAAGGAAACTTGGCCTGAAGATGACACACCTATCCATCATACTATGTGGGTGCCGCTTTCAAAATGGCCAGCTAGGGGCATGAATTCATGAAAAAGGACCAAGTAAGAATTACCAAGCCAGCCCATACTTTTTACATATATACCAAAAGCTAGAATCTTTAATGTTTTCTTTTTAAGCTTAAAACAATGCAAAGAGTAGAACAATGACGTCTTATTTGTCGAGAGACATAGTGGTGAACGACAAAATGACATTCCTTTGAAGACTCGCTTACTTGAGCACCAGTACGACTACGTAATAGGTATTGTGATGCTTGTAGTTAGACGTGTCACTTATTATTCTGCCGAATGAGGAGCGCGGCAAAAGAAATAGAGCTGATGGACTCTATCCCAGTCTAAATCTTAGTAGGCATCAAAGTATTATAAGGGAAGCATGAATCATTACCGCCCTCTTAGTTGACTTCTTCGTTTTGCGTGTATTTTTCAGTGAATAGAGCGTGTGGGTATTGTAAATGTTGGAATAGGTAGTATAAAACTGAAGAGCGTCGAGATGACATGATTCTGGACCTAGATATGCATTCCCCCGTCTATCAGATACTCTAACTACATAAAAGGAAGGTTAAAAAGACAACACAATTTGCAAGGAACGACCCCTGAGACAATAGACATTAGTCAGTCCTCCATGATGACCTAGAAAATTCTCGGACACCTAGATTTCAAGCAAGAAGCCCTGTGAGGAAATAGATAATATGTAAGCCATTTTGAAGCGTCACTGGACCATTTCGATCGGGTGTTATATCAGTACACGTTAGGTTTGGCTCTACTTTATCTCTAAAACATGAGAAACAATACAAGCTAAAACAATAACTATAATAAGAAATACCATAAGCTCAGTCAGTATATAAGTAAAGCCAAAGTATTATATAGCTGAGAACGATGGGAGCAGCTTAAAACAAAGACGTTACGAACTATGGTGAAGAACCACTATACCCTCCTCACGTTAAAATTTCTTTCATACTAGATACACTTACTTCTACCTATGCTGCACGTAACAGACTAGCAAATTAGCAAGCGCTCCATACTCATTAAACTATTCAAACATCAAATAGGTCCAACATGAGCACCCAGGGTCCTACGTTGTTACTAGCTGCCTATCAACGTAGCTTTGTGCGAACATGAAGTGTATCTATAGCGTACGCCGTTTGTGGCGACCATCGTGTCAGGTTTGGCGATCTTCCATTATATGAATACTTCATGATAGGCTAGTGGGAGTAGTACTGAGCAAACAATCTGACTTCATCTAAGTCTAAAGCATTTTGGTCTCATCCGCGAAGCTAATGTGATATACAAAACTAGTTCCCACAATGCATGATGGCTATAACGCTGTGGCTACCTCACAGGTGTGTCAAAGGCGTAAATTATCTTTGTACTAGCAGCACATATCTACAGCTGAGCCTACTCCCATCTGCTTGTAACTGGAGATGACAGTAGCTCCACAACATGGCCTGATCTCATTATTTTGAGCATTACTCCGGTCATACTGGCTCAGACATTATATTGTCCTTTTCCCCTTGGTAAGGAATACTGGGATATTTCATCACAAGGAGTATCCACGACTGGCCTGCGATATTCTCAGCTCATATGCTTCCAAACATTAGTACAACGCGAACAGAAAAATTGATGGAAGCTATCTGATGGCCAAAGACTAGATATCTTTTCCCCATAAAGGCCTTGGATTCACAACGTGCCACAAATTTTGATATTTTACAGAGAAAATACCTACTTTATTAATTGATAAACCTGGGTTGTTCTCTGCTCCTTACATGCTCAACGACTTCCCTCAGCCATTCAGACAACTATGTTCACTGTACACATACACACACAGCACAGAAGTAGCATGCTGTTAGCAAGACTATAATTTTAACAAGCTCTATCCAAACGCGAACTAATTATTATCGGTCTCCGTCAGTCACAGAGCCGTTTTTAATCCAAAACCCTCGAGCATTTGAGTTTCACCATATCTTACAAGTCGGCTCCTTAACCGGGCAGTTGAAGGCCCGAAGGAAACCCTCACTGTTAGCTAGAGTGCCAGTGATACGTGCCCAGCCAGGCGGATGGCGTTCTTCGAAGACGTATCCATCAGGCGCCGAAATCTTTCCGCAGTGACGGCTGGCAAAGGAGAGAAAGAACAGCTGATCGCGAGTGAAACGTTCGAGACCAGGCAGCATCTCACCTCCTTTTCCCTCATCATCAAGCTTCTTCCATGCCATATAAGAAGCCGACAGACCACCAGAATCAGCAATGTTCTCGTCAAGCGAGTTCTCGCCATTGACATGGTTTTTAATTTTGACATCGCCAACAGATGCTTCGTCGACAAGATTTGAATATTGATCGACAAAGCACTGGGTTCGAGCGTTAAAGGCAGCTTCAGTGTTTGGTGTCCACCAGTCTGAAGTTTGCGAATAAGCACCATTCTCATCATATAGATGGCCGGTCGAGTCAAATGCGTGACTTATTTCATGGCCAACAATAGACCCATACGCACCATAAGAGATATATGCGGGCAAATCAACACCAAAGATAGGGTACTGCATCAAGCCAGCAGGAAGCACGAGTGTGTTTCCAGGGCTCACGTAGTATGCATTGGCCCCAATGAGGGTATCTTGCCACTCGTCATGGTCAGCAGGTTTTCCAAGAGATTCCCACTGCCCTTTCCACCTCATATGTCGCAGGGAAACCTCATTTTCGAAGTGAGTCTTATCGCTAACCACTGACTTCCTGTACATGTAAGCCAAATCATCTGGGTCAGTGATGTTAGGGCTGGCGGTCGGATATCCAATGCTTTCCCTCATATTTAGCACCTTTTTAACAGCTCGTTCTGCACTGTATTCGTCCATCCATTCGGTTGTTCGAAGCTTTTCGACGTACACTTCCTTGAGCATAGTCACCATTTCTTTGGCTAAATCTTTAGCCGCTGGTGAATACGCCTTCTCAACAAAGAAACGACTCATGATACCGTCAACGCTATGTTCAATGTGTTCTATGCATTGAAGTTGGCGGCTGTCGTCTGCTTTGAAGAGATTCACAAAGCTCTTCAGAGGCTTCAAGATATCATCCTCAAGGAATGGCTCAAAACTTGTAATGACGCGCCATCTAAAGTACGCCTTGAGGGTATCAGGGTGGACGCTGTGCAGGATTCTAGGAAGCTCAGAGAAGTACTCCATGTGCTGAACAATAACACGCTTGATAGAGACTCCCTGAGGGGCAAGAGTGCTGATGATGTCTTTTATGCCAAGCACAGGCAGTAGCGCATTAGCTTCATCCAGGGTCATGGCATTATATTGCTTCTACAGTAAGACAAGGTTAGCATGGAGTTTTCATGTACTTGACAAAAAGCAATATGGGAAAAACAAACCCGTAGGTTGGACCTCTCGTTAGGCGTGGGCAATAAATCAGCGATTTCTGTTTCCAATCTGACAAGCTCCATGATGGTTTCCTTGGTAGTTTCTGGATAGAATGCAGGGAGGACCTTCTCTACGGCATAGTAGTAGCGAACGAGCAGTTCATCCGATTGGAAGCCTAAGGGTGAAGGCATACCAAAGTCCATAGGCCCAGTGATTCCAAGGGCGACGTAATCAGGATCACTGTCATCAATATTAGGGCCAATGGTGGCTAATCCAGTGATGTCATTGGTCAGAAGAACGATTAAAGCATCCTTGATGCTCTTAGATCTGTCCATCTCAGCAAGGACCTTCTTTAGAGGCTCAATACCAAGGTCCTTGATGGTTTCTACATCCATGCAGGCATCGTAGATAGCTTTCATTTTGTAGAAGTTTTTAGCATCCTGGGAGCTTGGATCTATGCCAGC
Organism: Ceratocystis variospora; assembly: GCA_038407165.1. Taxonomy (NCBI): domain Eukaryota; kingdom Fungi; phylum Ascomycota; class Sordariomycetes; order Microascales; family Ceratocystidaceae; genus Ceratocystis; species Ceratocystis variospora. Next base: position 2,993 of record JAXHKN010000423.1, on the reverse strand, counting down.
GGGCAGTGGACCCTCGATGATTTCACGAACGACTCCGTTGATACGCTCCTCAATTAGGGTGGTTGCGGAGACCATCTCTTGGTCAGGCTCAAGTTCATGTTTCAAACGCCAACCACCGCAGGCCAGCTCTTCAAAACTGCTGCATGGGTCGAGATCGGCGTAGTTTGAAGCTAGGTTGGAAAGGAGTTCTGCAGCAATCCGTTGGCAGGCGGGAGTGCTGCAGTATTCAGGGTTTGACGTGGGAGCAGCCTCATGATCTGCTGGAGATGACGCAGAGTCACTTTGAGCATTGATTGCATGGGCCAAGAGGCCTGGAGCCAAGATAGCGCTGAATTTCATGCTATCAAGGTATTAATACGATGAGGAAGTATATAAGGAGATCTAGGCCACAATAAAGAGAAAGTAACCAAGACAATTGGAAGAATGGAAGAGAACGACGAATCTGGTCTCCCTATCTTGAGCATGGCAGATGTCGTTGGTTAAATAGAGCCGCCTAGAAACATCGTGAAGAGTGCCTTGACAGCCAGATGATCTTGCTATGATGGCATAAAAACGCCCCAAGCCCTTGGTAGCTTTATGGGAGCACCGACAAAGTATGGACAAGGCCACAGCGTCTCTTAGGCCTATATCCTGACAAACCGTAATATCAGGATGCTAATTTGGTAGCTCCGCCGGGCACTACAAGTGCCGATGGGGCGAAGATCGGGTGTCTCGCAATCGACAAGACATTGAGCAATAAGTGGACAGTAAAGCCCTCTAACCTAGGTGCTTGTCGACAGAGCAAAAATTCGTGTAATAAATCTTAGTTACTCTCTAATTCCAGGTTTTTCTTTCTGACGCCCTATGCCCTGTTTGCCTTGTTGACCCTTTAAGACTTTATGACGCAACGTCAACACTTTTGTGCGGTTTTCGGCCACATTAGCTCTAAAGGCTTCGGGCGTGTGCCTAAGACGGACGCCACGCAGAAATGAAATACCGGACAAATACACATTAAACCTTGTATGTTTCTACTTGCCCCCACAAGACAGCATTGTTTTTGGATTATCATCCGCTATAGCATTGCCTTCAGATCCGGAGTAGTCGACGGAGCATGCTGATTTATTACTTATAGATTTCTATTCACGCTCTTTTCATTTAGCTGTCTGAGCGCCTGCGTCTATGCAGTTCTGGGAATTAACCCCCTTTGTCTGGCTAGGAGGAGTCCGAAGTGTAGGTCGGTAGCTCCATTTCCATTGGCTTAAACATGGCTATCCATGTTATATTATTGGCCAAGTTTGTCAAAAATATCCGGAAAATCTCAAAATCTCAAAAATAAACATAGAATAACAAGGGGTAGGCAGGGAGGGCATGAAGATTTCACGCATGGCTCAGCGTGCAACTCTAGCTTGAACTTGAACATGCCTATCTTCAAACCCCAATTGCTTCTCTCATTTCATCGCAGGCTCCCTTCTTGGTAACAGCTGATCCAAGAAACAAAGCATGTTACAAAACAGCCTTGTTGCTTCATTTCTAGCGTTCTTCTTGGCGGTCCCCGTCTATTAGATACGATGTACGAAAAACTGGTTTTCCTTCGAGCGGGAATTCCTTTGCCTTGTAATGTTCGCGACCTTGACCATAGCACACGCTGGACTACACAATATCTTGTTGAAGTTGGCGCCAACACCATGAATACATATGAAGACTCAACGCCTATCCTAAGGGGCTCTTCAGAGGTATAAGTACACTATCAACGCGATGGACGTTGCTCTGATGAAGCTCCAGAAGGTAGCCAATCCAGTCTCTTCATCCTTTTTCTAGAGGCCAGGAGCATTCTAGTATGATTGATCCTCTCAGCCTTGTTTCGACAATAAACAGGATAGTTTTGGTATAGAATATAGAAGAAAGGAGGGCATTAAATAATGTTACAAAGCCTCCACGGCTGCGGTACTTTATGCAATCATGATGCAGATCTTCCTGCGCTTGTAAAGACAGATGCTTCAGGATATGCTATGGAACCAAGTCTCGTGTAAGTTCATCCAGATAACTGACTCTAAGCGCCCTTGCAATTATACAAGCCGGACGTCTATTAAAGAATAACCAATATAGCTATTTAGTCCACTACTTGAAATGTCAGGGCGGCGATCCTGACTACATGCACATTGACAAAAAAGGACTGCCTATTCATTTAGCCAGATTAGGCCATAGACATAGGAAAATGACAAGTCTGTGCGAGGATAAATACAGCAGACACGAAGGGCAAGATTTTATCACCAAACAAGTGTCCAGGTCCGCAGGCACGCGATGGCACGACATCTAACTTAGGCTTACTAGGGAGGGACATTGAGCTAGGCGATGCCCTAGTGTTATCCCACGATGAAGCGTCCTCAAACATAAAGTCAAGCCTTGTGCGCACGCGCGCAGAAAATGCTTGCTTACAAAAAGTAAAGCAAGCCCACCACAGATAATGGAAAGGAGAAGTCCCCATCGAACATCCTCAACGTCTCTCAATACCAGCTCAACTAAGGCTCGCCTGGCTTCAAAGCTCATGGCTTTTTTTTGAGTCCAAGTCTGGCTCCGGAGAGCGTAGTGCTATTTATATTAGATGCCTCAACCATTGTCTCTCTAGTTTAATATCAAAAGTGACTCCGAGCCAAGTCTCGAGACAGTTTTTAGAACCACTACCTGCTCCAAATCGCTCATGGCAAGATATGACAATTGATCTAGAAGGCCTGTTGACTTCAGCAGCTAAATCAGGGACAGAGTCTACACATACATGATTGATAACTGGAAACAAAAATTTAGAACAAAGTAGCTCTTCCGCTTGTGAGCCTCATTAATTACTCTTAGATAAACAAACTAGTGACGCAAAGAAAACCTCCCAACATGATATTCATTTTACCAGCTCCAACATTTCCCCAAGTTGTTGATGAAACCTCCTTCTCCACCAACCCCCCCCCCAACCCCCCCACCCCCCCCCCCCCCCCCCCCCCCCCCCCCCCCCCCCCCCCCCCCCC
>JAXHKN010000422.1:0-23281 GCA_038407165.1 Ceratocystis variospora | reverse complement strand
CGCTCTCTCACTCTCTCACTCTCTCGCTCTCTCACCCCCTCGCTCTCTCACCCCCTCGCTCTCTCACCCCCTCGCTCTCTCACCCCCTCGCTCTCTCACCCCCTCGCTCTCTCACCCCCTCGCTCTCTCACCCCCTCGCTCGCCTCTCCCCTCCGTCCGTCCCTCCGATACTGCATACTAAACTAGAGTTTCTCCTTAACCTTCTCCTCCACACGTGCAAACTGGTAATAATATGCCAGGCTTTCTGGGTTCAGCAACATTGCGCTTGGCTTGACCTGTTGCCCCGACACAATGTGCTTGACTAGTAGTTCAACCTTCTTGAGATTGATTGTCACGGGGATGTCCGGTGTGGGAAACACAAATGTCGGTACGTGTCGCTTGGAAAGCTGCCGAGCAATCTGCTGCTTGATATCCACTACTAGGCCCTCATCGAATTCACAGCCGTTCTTCATGAGTACAAAGAGCATCACCTTCTCGTCTGGGTCTCCTGGCCGCCGACGGCCTACACACAGCGAATCAGCAATTCTGTCAGAAAAGCTGCGCTCGATGACAGAGTAGATGTCTGCAGAGCCAAAGCGCACCCCGCTGGGATTCAGAACTCCGTCTGCCCGGCCTAAAAATAAAATGTTGCCTGTCACGGGATGGATGGTGCAAAAGTCACCGTGAGCCCAGGCATCTTTGTAGCGTGAAAAATAGTTTGCAATGTACTTGGGCCCCGGTGATGAGAGTGGAAACTTGGTTGTCGGAGAAACTGGACCATCGCCCCATAGAAAGCAAGGCATGTTGGGAAATGCCTTCGTTGCAACAAGCTCACCAGGCGAGCCATCTTCAATGGGCTCTCCCTCTAGCGCAGTGCCGTCGCCCGAGGGGGTCTCTGATAACCTATACACACTGACGGGAATACCAAGCGTCGGCCCCTGTGTGCCTCCCACATAAACCGGCGTCAGGGGATTATCTCGCCCAAAACAGCCGGCAATCTCCGTGCCACCCGAGATATTGGCCAGGTGAGTGTGGCGCGGGAAACCCTCGTCGTAGAACCAGTTAAACATGTCGTCAGATAGGACCATTCCTGTGCTTGTCACATGTTTAAGCAGCCTGAGATCGGCGATATCCCGCGGCCGGATGCCATTTTTGGCCAGCTCATAGAGGAAACGCGGGCTTGTGCCGAGCTTAGTCACCTTAAACTTGGAAAGGAGAGATACGAAAACCTTCGGATCTGGGTACAACGGCGATCCATCATACAAGATCGTACGCGACCCATACAATATTGGTACCACCGTCGCCAAGTACATGATCCAGCCAGTGGTTGTGTACTGCAAGGAGACGTCGTTTTCGTCCTGGCATTCGTGGAGTGTCATCTCCTTCAGCATGTTGAGGACGATGCCACCAACAGTCTGTACGATTGCCTTTGGCATCCCAGTAGTCCCAGAGGAGAAATAGATCGCCATTGGCTCGCTGAAGCCAATTCTCTCGAATTCCGGTATTGAAGATGGAATAGCGAGAAAGTCTTCTAGGGTAATGACGTGTTTGCTTGAGCAGACCGGTCTTGCTACGGCGAAGCGTGGGATAGCTACAATGGAGTCAAAAGACGAGCAGCGCGATGCCGAGGTTTTCGTTACGTCATCCAAAACAGTGGCGATGTTCTTCATGAGCTCAACAACCTTGCCGTTGTATATAGCGGCATCGTCATAAAAGATAAACTGTGGACCGTTGTTAGCGTCATCCTGGTGGCCTGCACAGAAGAATTGCTGCCCATCAGCTTACCTTGGGATCAATCAAGCATACTCGCTGCATGATACTCGCGATTCCCATGTCTGTGGACGAGGTGCTGAACAGGGCACCCAGCCATGTGGTACCGAGGTACACCACTAGTGTTTCTAAGCTGTTTGCTCCAACGACCAATATACGGTCGCCCTTGCCCACGCCTCTTGCTTTCAGTGCACCCGCCATTTTGGCTGCCCGGGCGCGCAGCTCCTTCCAGGTGACATGTTGGACAACGGAACCAGCCTCGCGACAAGTTGTGACCGCAATCCTCTCATCTTCCTTGCAGGACATAGAGCGCTGGGAGGCAGGGCGTGACTGAGCATCAGCCGAGGTGGGACCGGCAGAATAAAGCGCGTTCTCGGCAAAGTTGAGAAAGACACCGGGGAACCAAGTCGGCACAGCAGATATGGGAACAGCCTCATCAACGGCAGTGGTCAAGGTTCCCGTGTGAAGGATACCGAGGAATTTGAACATGTGAACATAGAAGGCATTGCGCTGTGTGACGCTATAGGTATGCAGGTCCTGGAAGGTCTAGCTTAAGAGGGCTGGTTAGCGAGAGCAACGGCGCGTTACAAGACGAGTGAGGCGCGGGCAAGGGGCTTGCCTGGAGATTGAGTCCTTCACACTTGTTCAAGTGCATCATAAGACGATACATCTTGGTGCTTTGGGGATTGGGGTGTTCCCACAGCTTCCTGGGAATTTGTGCGACCATGATGGATGGGCGTCTGGCGGTAGTCTGCAGGCTAGGGTCAGGGTTCGCAGTACGTTGGATGTGAGATGTGCAAGTATATATTCAAGTTGGGTGCACTTCGTGACATGAGGCAGAAGAGAAGAAGAGGGGAAGCACGGTTCATATGTGACAACAAAAGAAAAACGTGGGCGGGACAATGACATGCAGGCTGAAGGCTGGTATCCGATTTGGACTACAACTGAGGTTAATAGAATGTCATGGTAAATTTACTCGCGCACAACACGCAAGGCATGCTATGCTATCTGTCAGACGGACGTCTTGGGGGTACTGTACGGTGACATTCCAGGATGCTCGTATAGCATATGGTACTACTATATGCACACTTATGAGCTTATCAGGGTATCATTGTGATGTCGTAGATAGGCAAAAAACGATAGAAGCCAATCACATTTGCCAGGGAAACTTGAATGAATGCATGCAAAAGGCCGAAAACGGCGGTTGGTGCCGAGCTTAGAGAAGAAGGGCTGGAGATACTACGGGAATGGTGAGGATTGCGGTTGCCACTGGCCCGAAAAGACGCAGGACGCAGAAGCGATGGCGCCACTTACGATAATGGCTGGTTGGATGTTGGAAATGGAGTGAAGGTGACTCTTTTCGGTGTACATATCTATGAAACAGGAAAACATCAAGGAAAAAGGCATCAAGATAGCGTTGCAAACCATGCCGAAGACAAACAAAACAAAGACAAAAAGACTCAGACATAAGAAGTGGCAAAGGCCTAAAGATACGCCATCCACAAGGCGTCGCTCATTGCTAAATGCATTGGGTTCACTGCCTTGGCCACTAGATCAATCACACTCTGCGTTGCCGGCAAGCTTCCTACACTTTGGCATGCCAGGGCCGCTGCCCGCTTGACAATTGCATCGCTGTTGAGCTGCACACTTTCGCGTAGCTGGCTCTCCGTCATTTGCGCCTGTCCCGGACCAGCCCCACTAGCTCCAGCCGAGCCGGCTGGCTGTCGCTGGTGGCTGGCAAACCAATGGATGATCTCGTCACGCACAAAAAGAGCCAGCGAGTGCTCGAGATCAGAGCCAGCAGGTTCCGTGAGTGAGCGGGCGATGGACAGCATAGACGCGGTGAAGATGCCCTCAGTAGCCAGAGGGCCCATCAGGATCTGCAGATTGGGCGTTAGACGGAATGGCACGGGCTCTGGATTGTGGAAGAACGGCTTCGACGATGACACATATGGGATCAGATCCGAGCCCCAGATGTTTCCGGTGGCCCGCGAGATGTGCATCTTCTGGGGCTGTCGGTTGTGCATAGACAGGATGTACGTCATGAACGATAGGGAAGCTAGCTGATATGAGAACTGCTTGCGGAAAAGGAAAAACTGCTCGTAGTCGGCGTAGATGGCATGGAAGTATTCAAGCACCACATGCTGGGGGACAAGTTCGTCCTGGATAGCAGTAAATACTTGATAGCGAGCCTGGATGTTCTGGTCTCCAGACTGGGCGGGCTTCTGCAGATTATTGTTAGCGGGAGTGAATCGATGCTAGAGTTTGGGATGGCGGAAAAGAAAATGAAAAAGAAAACAGAACAAAGCAAAACAAAACAAAACAAAACACATGTTATACTTACGCCATTCTTGGCATCTAGCAGCGCATGCAGCCGTTCAATCATGACGAGAATCGGCTTGTCCTTGGGAATCCCATTGCGTTTACAGTAGCTATCAAACACTGCCTGCAATGAAATGTACGAAACATCCTCATGCACCATGCGCAAATGCGCAGCCAGCGGCACCATCCATGGTAACGTAAACTTGAGATCTCGCCGCCGGGTCTCCTTTTTGGCTGCAAGCGTCTCGTTGAGGCCGCGGAAGAGCTGGCACGTTTTTTCTTCGCGGCGACAGTGGCGCGCAGCTGGGTGTTGCACTGCCCACGAGTGTACACTGCCATCGTGTCCACGGATCTTGAGACGACGGTAGCTAGCACTGACGCCACGAATGAGGTCGACGTTGGGCAGGAAGCGCTGGATGCGGATAAAGTCCTGGTTCTTATCCTTGTGTTGCAGGTACTGGCCGGGCATCTCTACGTCGTCAAACTTCTGATACGAGAATTCGCTGAGGTGAGGCGAGAATGACTCCAGCGGTACTGTCAGAACTCGGCGATCCAGCTTTTCTTCGAACTTGTTGCGCCATGTACGCAATCGTTGAATGTACTCGTACATAGTTGGCTTAACCTTAACAAAGTCTTCTTCGAATGAAGCCTTGATATGCGGCGGCAGGATCGTATCGGCAAAACGCGTAATGTTGGTTTCTGTAGCGGCTGGAAGCTTGACATCCTTGCCAAACGAGTGAGGCATGCGACTGACATAGGCTAAGCCATCGTTCAGAAGGGCGACGATGAGGCGGTAGGCGTCTTCATCCAGAGGACACTTAAACTGCTTCTGGATCTGGTCGACCATGGTCTCCATGCTCAGTGCCAGCAGCGGGAAGGCAGTCTTGAGCACTGCAACCAGTTCGTCAAGGTATTCCCAGACGTGCCGCTTGCCGGGCTCGGTGAGATCGGCAGGGTTAGAGGCAGCACCTATAAGTAGAAAAGAAAAGAGAGGAATTAGTATATATGCCAGTACTATGATGGGAGTCAGCGGGCTTTTCTGTTGCAATCTACTACCTACCGTTGTTCTGTTGGGCCTGCTGGGCTCGCAGTCTCGCTAGTCGCTGTTCATGATTCTTGCGGAGAGTCATCACATCATCGCGGATCGTTCTAAGATGGAAATACAGCGCTTGTGGGTATGACTTGGCAATTTTGATCAGAATCGGTTGCAGGCGTGGTGCTTCTTTATGATACAGGCCACCCAGAAGCTGTGGGATAAATGTAATCCAATACCACACGGGAATGTCGCTCTTATACTCTTCAAACCCGCCAGATATCTGGCCCTTTGCGTCGTCGAGACTCAGCAGCCAGAGGATGCGTGCTACCAGCTTGCGGCTCTTGGCATTCTTGAAGGAGGCAGCCGCATGCAAGTACGAAATAAGAGCTAGACGGCCGAGGCCGAGGTTTGTAGGCTCAGCCTTGAACTTGGCATCGTGGAAACGACCCCATTCAGCCCATGCTTTAGCCGCAGTGATGTCAAACCACAGTGCTGTTCCATATGCCTGATCAGCCTCCTCCTTTTCGCTGAGCCTCTCCAGGAACATGCCCTTGAGCGTGTAAAACTCGGCCTTTTGCGCAGAAGTAAAATAGTTGAGATTAGTGTTGTTGATCACCTCAAGACCAGCCTTGAGCTCCTCGGGGTTTTCAAAGTGGCATTTAGCCTGTTCGCGCAATTTGAGGAAAGCCTCCTGGATCTCAATGTTGGGCAGCGTGTAGATGCGACTGAGCTGGTTGATGCAGACATCACTAAGACCATGCTTACGAGACACATGCGCAAACCGGTTGATAATCCAGGCTGTCTCATGGTACCCGCGATAGGCGTATGAAGTGTTGCTAGTGTTAGGAGGATTCTGCGGAGCCAACTTGAGATAAGTTTGGTTAATGAGTACAAATATGTGCTGGCGCCAGCTTACTAGCTCCTGCCACGATTGAATGTCATCCCATGGGTTGGGAAGACGGTCTCTCCATGCACCAAGGAGAAGCTTAAGCTCGCTTGACTTAACATCGAGATTGGCCTGAGAAGTGGCCACTAAGCTCTGGCAGATAACGCTGGCGTCGTGGAGCTCGACTAGAAGTTGGAAATTATGGAGCAACGATATGTGGGCTCCGGTGAACGAGTTGGGCAACTGGTGCCACTTACGGATTGTCAGCTGGATGCTCTCGTCACAGACCTTGCTAAAGTCGGTTGATGTCAAGATTGGTAGGGGCTGAGGCTGCGATGGTGGGGGAGCAGGGGTTGGGGGGGCAGTCTGCCCATTGGCCTGGTTGGCCTGTGCCGGCTGTTGTGAGGGTGGAAGAGCAGCCTGGGCATTGCTAGCCTGAATTGTTATGCTGTCGTGGTGAAGCTTGAGCAAAGTCATGAACGACTGGAAGTACATGCGGCGAGGTGTCGGTGCATCCATGATGCCCTTAAGGATGTTTTCTAAGGCCTCGCGATGTTCCGATGCCTGCCACATGTCGGTGGCTCTCCAAGCACACTCAAGCAGAAGATCCTGGAAGTTTTCATGTTTGGCATACTCCTGGAGAATCTCCCATTGCTGGAGCTTCATGGCACAGCGAACCCACTCATCCTCCCAAAGCATGTATTCGGCAGGCTGGTAAGGAATGACTCCGGTGCGTGCACGGATCTGCGCTGCCTCGTACATCTTTTGGGCCTTATCCCATAGACCACTTTGCTGATAAGACAACGCAGCATTGGTCTCGACAAACTGGCAGCGCCGTCTCCACGCACCATAAAACAAATCATCCTCCTGCAACCCAGCGTAAAGCTCCGTCAAGGCATCAAGATTACTCTCACGAACGGTGGCGGACTCCGATTCAGGTTTGATGGCTGCCTGTTCCATCTGGATCAGGGCTGTGTACCAGCTGCCATATGTGCGAGCAACAAACTTGAGCACATGAGGAGGAAGCTTGCACTCAGGCCAGGCTTTAGACGCGCCATCCACAAGGGATTGCACGACATTGGGCCGTCTGTCAAGCTGGCGGGAATGGTACTCTTTGGTCAACAGAACAACCAGGGCCTTCTGCAGCTCTGCCCGATCGTCACGAGAGACAACACTCCAAAACAATGGGTAAAGACGAACCCAAAGTTGGTGGGAGACATTTGGATCTGTGTGTTGAAGCTGCGCAAGAGGGTCCAGAATATCACGGACCTTGACGTCGCTAAGCTCCGAGACGAAGGCTCGGTGATTCGCCATGAAGTTGTTATAGCGGTCATCCGGCATCATGCCCGGTTCACGCTGGGGGTCACCAGAGGCGTGGGTTGATAGTAAGAGCGTAATGGACAGGGTGCGGAAATCCTCCCCCTGGAGTTGTATAGAGTGGTGAGACTCGATGGAAGCGAGCAAAAGCTGCGACGCTTGAGAAAGCCAGAAAGAGTCCGCAAGCGAGTCCCAGCTCTGGCCTGAAATCACATAAGCTAGGCGGGTAGCAGCAGTTTTGGAAAGACTCTTGTCGAAGATTGCCATGAAACGATCACGCAGAGAAGCATCCTGCGCACGAGTACCAACCAGGAAGGCCTGCTCCATCCGCACTGTGAGCTCAGTATGAGCAATTCGCGGGTCTTCGTAAATGCGAAGAACCAGTTCAAGGAAGCGGTTGAGTAATGTGGGGTCAGCCCGCTGTTCAAAGGCAAGCATCTTGTGCAATACGGCTGTCTTTTCCTTGAGTGTAGGCCATATTCCGTCAGATCGGAAGACCCACGTCTCAACCATGGCTAGAATTGCTTCACACAGTTTCATATGCTGCGACTTTTCCACTAGAGTGGCCAAAACACTGAGGAAGGGCCGACGGTGGTCATGCAAAATCTCCATCCGCAATGCTACAGTATGAATAGCCTTAAGCATTAGCCTAGTCTGAAGCTCTAGACGGTGCGGGGTCATCTCTTCAGCAGATGATGCATTAGTCGAGTTGGCACCATTGTTAGCAGAGTTGTTGGCGGTCACACTGGCTTGGTTATTGGCAATAGACTGATAATGCTGCACATGCTCTCGAGCCAAACGACTTTGGAGAGCCTTCATGAGAGCTGGGATATGGTTGTCAATGGTAGACTTTTTCCACTGGCCTAAGGACCACAGAAGGTTCACGCCCGCCATGTAGTTGCCACCAGCCATGGCCTCGGTAGCCAAGCTGCACAAGCCAGAGACAGTCTCGGACATTGGCGCCTCAGCATCACCATCAACATCGGCGTCTTCCATGGCAACATCCTCAGGGGAGACTTCGAGGAGACGCAACATCAGCGGTTTAATATCACGGCCTTCATCACACTTGGCATCAGCACCATGTAGGCAATCTTGGACCTCGGGGTTTTCAGATTTCAGCGAGCGGTCAAGCAGTTTCAGCAGTTGGGGCAAATGGCGCAGAACCCACTCATCAGACTGGGAGTTGACCACAATCCGCAGGACCTGTAGCATATTGACAATTCCACAGAGCACCTTTTCGTCAATCTTGACTTCTTTATCGTTGATATCGGCAGACAACACAGCAACCGCCTTGTCACTAGTGAGAAGAAGCTCGGGCACATTTCCAAAGAGATCAAGCTCGAGATCCCCCCAGTACTTAGGCTGTAGCAGGTTAAAGAGAAGCGCAAAGGCCCGCCGCGAGAGATCTGGATGGCCATGGGCCAAAGAGGTAGGCATGGGCTCTTTAGCCTTGGTCGAAGTAACAGGATAGCGTTCTCCATTTAGCTGTGCGATAAACTCAACAAGCTGCTTGATCATGCGCAAACGGAAAGGCGCTGGAATCTGAAACTCGGGCCGAGGCGTTGCAGAAGCAGAAGCAGAAGTAGAAGCCGACGCCCCAGTAACAGCGGGAGCAGTAGACGCAGAAGAGACAGCAGGAGTAACAGCTCTCGCGGCGGGAGAGTCAATGGCACCGCTGTCCGTGTCCTCCAGTTTGCGCTTCCGAGATACAGGGGATGCAGTGGGCGATTTAATAGGGGCATCGCCTGAAAGCCCTTCGACACGGCGCTTCTCCCATTCCCAAATAAGCCACATCATATTCAATGCTAGTTTTCGACTCTCAGAAGATGAACCAGCATTGGGGACGACTTTGCGGATTGAAGAAATGATAGCAACAGCATACTTTTCGCGGGCTTCATAAAAAAGATCGGGATGCTTGACCAAAAAGTGGAAGATGTTTTGCATCTGCTGGCCATTGCTATGGCCCTCATCCAGGAGCACACGCCGAGGCGCAATCGCCCATTGCACTGTTTTATCCTGGGCCGGGTTGCCGCAGTACTTAGGAAGAACAGGGGCAATCAGATCCAAGCCCTGGAAAACAAGAACACGACCTTCATTATCTTTCAGGCGAAGAAGCGAACAGTATATCTGCATGATGATTTTTGGAGGCGTCTCATACAATGCGATAAAATACGCAATCACAACGTAGGCTGCGTGCTTGATCACCAAGTCGTCTAAGCGAATAAAGGTCCAGCCAAACTTGATAATCTCTTTGCGGGAGTCCTGGAACTCCTCATGGTGATATTTGATAAGCAGTGCAGAAAGCTGCAGGATCTCCAGACGAGTGTGGTCGATCTCGGGACTGCTATCGTCCGAGGCTGTATCAGGGTGGACCTTCCAGATCTTGGTGTTGATGGCATCCATAACAGAGTTATCCAGCAACGACTTGCCGGTTCGGGGCTTTGTCGGGCCCCAGTTCTTCATCACGTCCATAGCAAAAATAGGGTTCACAATGTTGTGCAGCACAAACTTCTTTGTGCGTTGAGACACTGTCTTTGAGCTATAAGCATCAAGACACTTGAGGACAGTCTCGCGCCAAAACTCTACATCATCACTACACATAATAGAGTGGTAAATGTGATGAATCAGACGAGGAGATGACGGCAGAACCTTCATCATCATGGCATCAATAACGGTAAACAGGGGGTCTAGGTTACGAGGCATGTGCTTAAGCGAGTTCAGCAATACCGTGATAGCAGCCTGCGAGGCACGTGCTGCAGGGATCCGGAGGTGCGATGGTAGTCTCAGATTAACGGGAATCTGGGCCGACTTACTACCAAGACCCTGTTCCATTTGAGCGGCCGCATTGCGAACCCATGTAGTGACTTCGGGACGTTTAAGCCACGAGGCAGCACCAGGACTGCTACTCAGAGCCTCAAGGATATACAAGGCATTGACCATGACAACAAACTTGGTGTCCTTGTTCTGCGAAATAACGTCATTGCTACGCTTCAGCAAGGCATCGATATCGCTGTTGGCCGTGTCTTGAAGTTTGTCACATGCCGAGTCGGTCAGTGCCTGGGAAAGCAGAACCCCATAACGCTGGTCTTCAAGTTTTGCCAAGCACAGTTCCCAGATATCCTTGGGGTAAGTGTTGAAGTATTTATAAACTGGTTCACGGAACGGCGTGCTTCTGGTTCTTCTCAAGCCCAACTCCAGGTCGAGGAAGGTCTCAACAAGTTTCTCCTTGAACCTTCCGGCCTCTGGGGGCAGCAGGTGGAAAATGTTGAATAATAGAGAAATGACCTTGATAGCCGGGCTTTGCTCAAACAAGGTGAATGACAGCTTGTTGATGGTCAGCGGGTCAGCCAGAGTCTTGACATGATCAAGCAGGCGAGATCCGATTTCCACTTTGAAGTAGCTAGTCAGAAGCATCAGCAGTCGTGCAAGGTTCTCCAAGCAGTGAGGAGTCAGCTTTTTAGGGTCCTGGAGATTGGCAAGAACAGGCCGAAGACCGCTCTGCAGAAGCTCTTTAGGAAGCTTTTGAGTAGGTGTCAAAACAGCCCGCAAAGCCTCGCTACCAGCCTCAATCGTTTTTGCGTTGTCTGAGTACAGACACTTGAAGAAAGTTGTCACGATCTTGGTACGCGTCGAGTTATTAGTTGATGCCTTGGCAAACTCCTCAAAGCTCATGGCACTACTTAACAGCTTTAGACAAGACACCCGCAAGTTGACAATGTTTTCTCTGGTACGATACTCTGAGAATTTGTTAGCCAGAGAGTCATCAGGGGCATCTGCCAGGGCCAAAGATTCCATTAGCAAGCGCATAAGTGGCTCATCAAAAACGACCCACTGGCGGTTGAGATTCATGTGGTAAGTTACAGCATCAATGTATCCAATCTGAGTAGCAAAGGGAAGTGCTCTCAGGGGCTTGGCATACACTGTTTGAAGAAGACGTTCCTTTTGTGGCTCAACGAGATCCCAAACTTCACAGTCTGCAGCCTTTGCAATCAGCTCAAGTAGTTTCTTGGCAGTTTCCCGTACATGGCGGTTCATATGTGAGAGATCGGCGTTGAAATGAGCGCAAATCTGGAACATCTTTGATTGTTGACGTGCAGGCTTTGACTGGGCTTGCTGCGACTGGGACTGGCCTTGGCCTTGGCCTTGACCTTGGCCTTGACCAGGTTGATTAACAGCCGGAGGCTGGCCAAGTGCTGGTGTTGAAGGCTGTGAAGGAGTCGCACTCGGCCTGATGGGAAGAACATCCTCCTTCTTAATATCCTTGGTGATGCGCTGTAGAAGAATATCAAGTGCAGCCTGAGCAGACGAGCGAGTTTTCTCTGGAAGGTCCTGAGGCATGTCCTTAACAACGTACATGAGAGCCCGGATAAACTCGATGGTCTGTTTAGGCGTGAGCCAACTTTCGCCCAAGTCTAGTTCCGTCAAAAGAAAGCGAATACCAACTGTACCGCCATTCTTAGTGAACCATTCCTCCTCGTAGCACGAGTGCATTAGTACGCTACTAAGGTAGCCAAAGAATGGAACCATGGAAACGTCCTTCTCTGTGCCAAGAATAATAGTAGCAGCCGAGTACACCTCACGAATGGCCATTTTACCAGCCTCGCGGACATCAGGATGGTCGGAAGCCAGTGCCTCAACAGCAGCATCAGCTAGTACGCGACTGTCAATGTAGAGCGGACCCTCGCCAGCCTTAGGATCGAAAAGCGCCTTGATCCGCTTTGCATCGACAAGTGCGCGACCAAACTCAGCAATCGTGAAGTGGCGACAAATGTTGAGTAAGAAGGTCTGGGCATCCTCCTTAAGCTCAGGAAAAGCCATGGCAGACATGATAGCCTTGAGCAACTTCTGTAGCATCTTGTTCTGGCCATCACGCTTGGCAATCGACCGGTCACGATCAGGGACGGCAAAGGAGGCAAAGTTGAATTGATCTGCGTTTTGCGTCATATCATATGCCTGCAGTCGCAGAAGCCTAGGAAAGTCATCGGGCAAGTTTTCAAGACCGATGCGAAGCTTGATCTGAGCAATGATAAATTTGAGAGCCAGTCTCTTGTAGTGGCCGTCGGATTGGCCTTTGCTGCTGCTGGCTGTGGTCTTGTTGTTAGTCCGGGGAAGCTCAGTCAGCTTCTCAATAGCAAGATCAACTCCAAGCTCGACGGGAAAAGCGCGGTCCTTTTTCGACCCCACTAGACGGACATCAAAGCTCGCGGGATCTGAGGCAAAAGTCTCAAACTTGAGCGGGTTTCTGAGCACCATTGATTTTCGATTGCGGCCACCCAGTTTTCCTAGAATCCTCATGGTTGTGTGAGAGTGGAAGTGTGGGTAGGGGTGGGGGCGAAGATGATCGAACAGAGCAGTCATAAGATCGTCCATGACTGGTAGAAGAATGGGGTCAAGGTAGTCTGCCGTCAGGTTGTCAACGCAGAGCTCGAGAGTTCGGAGACCTTGGCTAACTAGCTCCGGGCCCGAACGAAGAGCAACAACCAGCGGGCGCATAAGGAAACTTAGATATGGCAAAAGATTACTCAACCTAGCAGGCACAGTGAGACACAATTCAACATAAAGGTCTCTCTCAGGCAGGCGACGAGCCGCCAAAAGGAGATTGTTGAGAACTTCCAAAAGCATTTCGAGAAGAGGCAAGATTTGTTTATAAAGATGCTCAAACTTCCCGCCGCCAATGCTTCGAAACAGTGAGCGCAACAGCAAAAAGTAGTTCATGGGCTCCTCGGCCTTGGTTGACAAATCGATGGATTTAGTCACAATGTCCACCACATGAGGCTGCAGAATTGGCTCATTCTGGTTAGCGAACAGGGTAACAGCCATGAAGGCAAGCTTAAACAGACGCAACAACACTGAAGACTTTTTGATATCTGCTGTTCCAACTTCGCCAATACGGTCCATCAAGAACCGTAGCAGCATCCCACAGAAGCTAGGAGAAGTTGCCTCACTGGCTAAGAAAAACTGAGGGATATGCAGCAGAGCGGGATGATCAAATATAAGCTCGTACAAGTGAGGGATCTCTTCCTGGAAGATTTCATGGAATGTTGAAGGGTCGATAGCGTGGAACAGAGTCGCAAACGACTCGATTAGCTCCTTTTCCTCCTTGCTGCTCGAGTTCATATATGTGTTCGCCATGTACTCGGCGGTGGAGGAAAACTGAGTCTCCTGTTGCTGTGGGCTCTCTACATCATAGTATTTGAAAACCTGAGCACCCTGGCGGAAGGTCTTGATCATGATGCCCACCTCCTCTGGTGAAAAGCCACATGTAAATTCCTGCCAGTTAGGGGGGGCGTTGGTAATATCAACGGCAGGCGTGGTAGGGTTGCATATCCGCAACTGGTAAAAGATGCGCTTGAGTCCATGCATCATGGTCTGGAAAAGAAATTTGTTTTCGTGAACCGGGTCGCCCGTGCGGTCTAAAGGTCCGGCCGGACGGATCGGCATCGCAGAGAAGATGTCAACCTCATCCCATTCAGGCACATTCTCCTTGTCTGCTAGATGATTCTCTATTATTTCCTGTGGCGCATTAGCCAGTGCCCTAGATCGCTTTACAGCATTGGGATACTGGTGGTTCATGTCGGCAAACTTGTCGGCAAAGGCCTCCATAATTACCATTAGGTAATAGCGAGCATCTTCTTTGTTCTCCATCTTGGCAATGCTGTCAACCATGTTGATGAGCAAGCGCGCACTCATGCTTTGGAAGCTAGTTCCAGGAAAAGGATTTTGAAGGTTTTTAGTATAAACACTAACAGCCTTTCGAATTTGATCAGGCTTTAGTTGTTCGCGGACATTATGAATAAGATCTGCCAGCATGCTGTACGCTAAGGGCCGGTTTGTTTCATGGACGGCCAAGCCATCGCCAATAAGAGTTTCTTCGTCGAGGAGATCGTTGATTTGCGGGAGGAAAATAGCATGGAAGTTGAAATGAATCATATGCCGCAGCGCAATGAGCAGCTCTTTCCGCGTGCCGCATTTTTCCCTTGGACAATCACGCAGGAGACGTACGATGATAGTTGGCAGGGTCTTAACGACGTCGGCCATGTCCTTGTAGTATTGTCTGAATAGGAAAACCAGGAACGTGAGGGTCTTAGCCTGAGCGCCAATCAGGTCGCCAAACGCCGCCCGATTCTTAATGGCGGGGCTCACGCCTGTGAATATCTGGCCCTTGGCGGCAGCCTGAGCATGAGCCTGGTGTTGTGCAGCGGCTTCCTGGTTAAGAACAGCCTTGATCGCAGGAATGAATGTTTTGACATTTGCAGGGACTATTTGCCGATACGTCGAGAAAATAGCGACCACAATGATGGGGCATTCGGACAAGACCTTGAACGACTGCATTCCCTTGACTAAAAGACGGTTTTGCTGTTGGGGATCGGGGCCAAGATCGTTGACGGAAGACGCAGGGGAGTCAGGGCGAGGAGACTGGAAACTAGCCTGGGTATTTACGGTTGCAGGCGGAACATTGGTCGGACCAGTAGCCGGTGAGTTGTCAAGCTGTTCTCGCACGATCTGGCCAATTTGGTTGAAGATTTCTTGAATGAGGGACAAGAATGGTTGAACCTTGGTCTGGGCAATCTTTGCGGGGTTGCGCATGATGTCGGCGACGATCTTGACGCACAGAATTGCATTCTCTTCGTTGTCGACACGAATCTGGGCCATCAAAACATCGATGGTCTGGTTCAAGAGGCTCTCAAGGCCTTCGGTGGATGCAGATCCATTGGGAAGACGTGTCAGAGTGTCGAGAACGGTGTGTCGCAAGCGCTGTGATTATAGAGAATATGATGGTTAGCAGCGCCTCAGTGTAGTAGATACGAGGAAATCAGCCCGAAATACCTGTTCAATAGAGCCGCTCTGGAAGTTGGGCGGGCCTTGAAGCACATTGCAGAATACTGGTAGAAGAGTCTGTAGCAGGCGAGAGAGGTGGGGACTATTGGCATAGTGATCTATGGCTTCCCGAATTCCACTCGCGGCTTCAAGTCGAGTTTTATAATCTAGAATCATACAGCAGCAGTGGCCGGTTAGTAAACGGTCCTTTTATAGAACGAGCCTACACTACAGATCCGAAGATATAAAGCTCATGCAGGTGTACGGATCTGAGCACACGAACCAAGGTCTGAATTATTCAGGCGCGTGATAGACTCTTCGATTCCAGTCATCGTAAATAGCTATTGCGCATTTGAGGTGCGCAGGCCTGAGAGTGTGAGAAATTGTGGTATTGATTTATGGGAGATGCGATCGCAATTCCGATGGCATTCGGTCGGGAGCCCAGATCGCAAGGCTGAGAACTAGTTTTTGGTGGATTCTCTTGAATTTCTTCGCTTGATGGACTTTCGACAATAAAAGGCAACACCAAGCAGGCGATAAAACGAAGATAAATAGAATTTTGGTGACGTTGATATTAATGAAAAGACGCCGCAGGAAAAAGAAAAAAAAAGAAAAAATTATATCAAAATCACAAGCATCGCTTTTGTCGTTCTCGTCTAGTTTTGAAGCTCTGCAAGCGCGCAAGTTGCCGCTTTTTTAAGTTAGTGAAGTATAAAATCATGTAATCCCACTTGGGCAGAAAACTAAGAGAGAGCTCGACAGAAATTCTGGGCAGCAAGGCAAGTTGGGGCATGTCGTCGACAAATCCAAAGAGCGCTAGGCACGGAACAACTATAGTCCGTCACTAATGGCTAGCTTTGATTGGCTAGCGAGCCATCTTAAATGGTCGATAGCCTCAACGTCAATGAACATTGCAACTAGATAAAGCCATGCAGTCACAGCCAAGAAGCCATTGGCAGGTCTAGATCGATCCGCATCTTTGCCAACATGTACGCCTGCAAGCGTCGGTGGTCTTCGGGCCCGCTTCTTGATGGATCGGGCTGTGAGTGTATCGTATTGCACTTGTCGGGCGGTAGGGTTAGCACCGCACTGTGATTCCTGTGATATGTTATCGATAAAGATACCCGTGCGATAAGATAAAGACTCCCCACTTAGGGTCACATACGTTAGGGTCTACCAATAGACATCGAGACTTTGGATCACGGGCATTTCTCAACTTGTGGTCATTTGTTAATCGGTGCGTCACCGGCTGCCCTTGATTTGAAACACATCGCAATGAGCGGCGACTACACTGCATTCTTCTACGGTATCGTCAACTCCCAGCTGCATGTCTTACCGCGGGCGTTTAACTGATACTATAAATCAATAATCTAGGGACCTTGGTGTGCATGCATACCCTCAATACTTGATGTGTATATATATATTGCTAACCATCATGTCTACTAATGTCTTGCATAGATGGTGCCCGATGTGTTTTTCACTGTCACTCTGAACACTGCATCGCCACCCAAGGCCCTCTCTGATCTTTACACATTTTATCCCGCTGTCCTTAAAGACCATGCTCGGCACCGTGTAGCCCTCCAAGACTACCCCGGCGTTATCGCCAATCAGGGCCATTCGGTTTTGGGGGTCTATGCCACGGGGCTGACTGAAGCAAACCTCGAAAAACTAGATCTCTTTGAGGGACCCGAGTATGAGCGCCAGTCTGTCAGAGTCACTATCTTGGACAAGAACGGCAAGGAGGTTAGCGAGGTTAAAACCCATACGTATATCTTTATAGATGCCAATCGTTTGGACAAGAGCGAGTGGGACATTGAGAAATTCAAGAGCGAAAAGCTTTCTCTGTGGACCCGCGACGGATTTGCTTTCGAGGGTGAGTTTGGCTTGCATATTTCGCTGCTATGGTACTGCAGACTGCAGATATTTACTAACACTGTTGTAAACTTTTAGGCTGCCATGTCCCTGCTAATGTCAAGACCGACAGCACTTGAAGGGCCTGAAAACATACCTACTGAAAACAGGAAACTTGGCATCAGAAAAGATCGACAGGAGATATATACAGTGACTGGAGAGTGGCCAACTTGCCGTCATTTTTAACCAAGTACAATTGGCCCTGAAACATTTAAGCAACTATAACTATTTCTTTGTTAGCCCGTGGAAAATGTTTCACGTTTCAAGGTTATGCAGGCCTCGTGGAGTAGCATTCAGGTTCAGGGGGCAAAAGACGCCCCCCCCCCCCTCCCCTTTTTACTAGTCGGTGTTGTCTTGTCTTCTGGTCTTATCACGTTATACTTACTGCTACGGGGTAAAGACGGCAAGAGTCTTGGGCACTTCCGAGCAGCCTATATGAATAGTGTCTCAATATCAGAATGTTTCAACGACTAAATGGCCCGTGCTGCCATAAATGGATTGAAAGGAGAGCGCGGGCGGCCGTGATGCCCTTGCTTTGGTTGGATCTTGACCAATCTGAGACTTGACAACCGGAAACTCAACGGAAGACCAGCAAACAGGAAAAAGGACAAAAAAGAGCGGTACAGGGAGCCCCTGACTATGGACTATCGTCAAATTTCTAGTATGGGCCAATAAGAAGCTTAGGCCGAAAGAGTCCGTCTGGGATCATCCATCGATACGAATGACTTGAACTCAAACTAGCTAAAGTAGCAATTCGCATGGCACCAGACAGAAAACGATAGGGCAGGGAAGATTTAGTAAGAAAAGGAGGGTAAGTGTCTTGGCTGTTGAAGAGCAGCATACACACCGTTGGAAAAAGGCATCGTGTTTCAGATTCACACAGAAAGCTCCTTCGGCCTGATATTGGCCTAGATAGTTTGGCTCTGAGGGCTTTGGACGCTTGCATCGGACTTGGACGTAGGCGGGCTGGGCTGTTATTGGCGAAGCAGTGCTCGACATCGACCTCTAAGAGCGCCCGGTAGCACTGCATGCTGTCTTGCTTTTCCAATCACACTCTTTACTCCCTTGTAAGACTCCTACCGGCTCGTAGGGTAAGGTAAGTAAGCTGCGCAGTACTTTCAACTGTCATGGCCGTAATCTACATCCTGTTGCAGCGGAATTTTATCTTGGCCAACAAACAACAGCTCACACGCACGCGCGCACACAAGTTGAGTTTAGCTTGAAGTACTTGGCTGACGGACGGTAGGCATCATGTTGGAGAACAGCTGGGACCAGCTCCAGGTGAGCTGTAAGCCTTCAGCTTCACTTACACGCCGCACTTGCCCCTTCGCATACGATATCTAGTCCCAGGAATGCCTGGCTTCCCGATTCTGAAACGAAATCCTGCATCCTCGAAGGGGATCTTCATGGATATAGGAAAAAAAAAAGAGCCCTAGGGCTCAGAGTCACCCTGGCACAGCTCTGCTTTTCCCCTATCCTGTCTCCGGACCAAAGGCGGCTGCACCAATAGTAGGCCTCTCAACGGCTGTGCTGGTACTGCTGAAACCACGACACCTAGTCCAGGCCCGTGCATGAAAAAGCTTGTTTCTTTTTTTCGCTTTCTTTTTTGGAAGAGCCCCGGCTACGAAAGGCTGGTTGATAGATGTCTCCGATAATCGCGAGGCTGCTCTCCCCTGTGAAGTCAAGTCGGCCAGTCTAAAGTGCTACACCAGCCATGTCGTGCACGTATTTTTTTTATTATAGGAGGGAAGAGGAACTTTCGATGGGAGCAGACTATATGATAGGGACTGTACTATCGTGCACGAAACGTAGATGGATGGACAAAACCCATAGTATACTAAAATTTTGTACGTCACACCGACAGATGGCATAGAGGCATGTTTATATTTATATTTACTTATATGCATGGAAGCACACACACACACACACACATGTATATGCTAAGCCCATACAGGCTGCCTCCCCTATAGTATCAACATGTCCAGGCTGAGGTCTGTCTGCTGAGAAGCCAGAAACTTCATAACTTCGTGCTGGTGGTTTCTTGGCGTTATGTCGCTGCTAAGTGCACCCCTGGCCCCTGTTCTTTGGCTGTGCTCCACATGTGCCCAAGGGAGGGAGAAGTCCTCTGAGCGATCAGGGGAACGTTTTTTCACTTGAAAACCGTGGGCCCCGTTGGGGGAGAAGTGGACTACGGCGCGGAGTTATCTAGAGCTTAAGACACTCGTATCATCGCGGCGTGTCGCTGCGGCTAATGATTGGAGATAACGGACTGAGCCTACCCTGACGGTTAGCTCTAGAGTCACCTACAGCCTATGGCCCCCATGGTGAAGCTTGCGCCCTGCACGGTAACTCCTAGTATGTCTGTGTTTTGGGGCTGTAGGCTCTGCTTTTGCTTCTTTTAGCCTTGCCCCTTGACGTCTGCACACCTGTTTTTAACATGCCTGTTTCACTCATTGGCTATTCTAAGCGTTTCCGGTGGCAAGACATCTTCTTCAAGCGCTTTTCGAAGCCTCCTTAAACTGATCTAGTTACTGATTTGGATGCATCCCTATAGACGCAAGATGCATGGAGAGCCAATGGAAGTCATGTCAAGAGAAGGGGGGTCGAGAGAAACCCCGCTACCAAGCTGCTCACTTGCATGGGTTCCCTGACTTGCCATGTTGAGCCATTTACACAACCCCTGGATGCTGGCTCGCCTTCCCCTTCCTTCTATAGGTGGCCTCGGGTGTCTCTTCCTATGATCCCATAGCTCTTGGGACGCTGTTTATGTCAACCTGGAGTGTGTGTGCCTTGGGATGTCGTATTGTATTGCTATGTCTCCTGACCTGTGCTATACCGTTGGCTTTCAACCTCGATATAAGAGGCACAGCCTGCCCTTGTTGCTATCCTTCCTTTGCTGCCTTGGACTACTCTTCTTGCTCACGCTCACATGTTGAAGACATAGTTGTCTTGTTCGTTCATTCTTTTCTTCTTTCTTCTTTTCGTATCTTTCTTTGGGCTCCTGCCTAGTCTTGACGACTTACGCTCTCTTTCCCTTCTTTTTTCTCCGGTTTTCTTCCACATCACCAGTCTTGACGACCTGGTCACACACTGCCATTCCTTTACATAGGTGTTTCTACTTCGACAGTCTTCTTCTGATTCCAGAGCTTCGACAGTTGCTGGAGCTTTTCGTTCTTCTTTTCCATATCCAAATTTCTGCCTCTCTGTTGTTGGTGTTCTGCTGCCCCAAAAGAAAGTTTCCAACAACACATTCTGTTTGCCCATCAAAATGACGCCCGTCACTACTCTTTTTGCTGCCATTCTGGCTGTGGCTTCCACAGCCTCGGCGCACATGAAGATAACCTCCCCAACTCCCATTAACGCTGCCAGCATGAATAACTTCCCCTTGGCTCCTGACGGAAGTGACTTTCCCTGCAAGTTTGGCTCCAATGGCTATGAGTACAACAGCGAGTCAACGGAAAACAAGTACTCTGTTGGCTCCAATGACAACCATTTGGCCTTTATGGGATCTGCTGTGCATGCTGGTGGCTCTTGCCAGGTATCTCTAACCTACGATCGCCCACCGACCAAGGACTCAGTTTGGAAAGTCATCACCTCATTCGAGGGTGGATGCCCCGCCAAGGACCAGGCAGGAAACTTCCCCATTGAGGACCCCAACTATATTGACCCGTACACCTACAACTTCACCATCCCCGACGGTCTCGAGCCCGGCCAGTACACCCTGGCTTTGACTTGGTTCAACAAACTGGGCAACAGAGAAATGTACATGAACTGTGCCCTTGCTACTCTGGAAGGAACTGGCGGTGACAAGTCAGTGTACGAAAGCCTTCCAAACATGGTAGTAGCAAACGTTGGCAACGGCTGCAGCACCCCGCCAGCCACTGATCTCCAGTATCCGGATCCCGGCCAAAACGTGCAGCAGTTCAATGGTGCCACTGAAGCCTGGGGTAACCTTGTCGGAACATGCACAGCCTTCACAGGGCCGGCCGTTTCCTCTCTCCCTGCTGGGACGGCCCCTTCATACCCTACACAGGTCGCCCAGGACTCTACAGCCCCGAGCTACGGTGAGCCTACTAACGCTCCTGGCGGGGCGTATGCTCCGTCTGGCGGCTCGCAGGCCATGCCTACCAAGTATCGCCCTTCTGGCGGTCTCTTCCTGGCCACGTCTGACGTGAAGGTTACTGCGACTCCTTCGATGACTTACTACTCGCCGACTCCTACTCCGACATCCGATGTTGTGTCTGACTCTGTTTATGAGCCGGGCACCTCTTGTGATGTCAGCCAGGAAGGTGTGTGGAACTGCATAGGAGAAAACAGCTTCCAGCGCTGTGCCAGCGGGGAATGGTCTGCCGTGACCCAGCTCGCCTCGGGCATTGTGTGCACTCCGGGCAAGAGTATGGATTTTGTGTATAAGGCTTCCGGATCTGGGGTGAAGCGGGCTCTTCGGATTGGTGCGAAGATGGTAGGCTTCTCGGCTTGAGGCTAAGGATAGGGATGCAAGCGCGAAGCTGCTGGCCGGCTTTTCTTCTTGTTTCTTCTTGTTTCTTCTTGTTTCTAGTTTGTTTCCTCTTCTTCTTTTTCTTCTTCTTCTTTCATTCGTTACGCCTTTTACGTCTTTCGCTTCTTCCATGATGTACATTATTTATTCCTGTATTTAAACAAACGCTCTTTACCTGATGAAATAAAATTCGCTATAAACCTTCTGTCGTCATACTGTGATGTTAAAAGTGGATCCATGTTGAGACTCTAAAATAAACAACACACTAAGGAGCTATTTTGGAGGTCTTTTGGGAGCCTGCGGCAGCTAACTATTTTAAGTTGTGAAGATCAGTTTCTTTTCGACCTGCTGATTGGGAACGCAGGAGTTAGATTATTGGCAAACAACAGTATTTTATCCGACTTGGCGGGTGCGAATTGCTGCTCGATTGTCCTGGAGAATTACCGTCGTCTAATTTCGATGATCTGAGCTTTATGGTGGTTTGGATCTGCTGTAGAGAGTCTCTTAACCATACGCCAGTCTTCACTGATACCGGGCTGCTATTTCTGCCTGCGTCGGCATAGAAGCTAAGGCTAGACTGAGATTACTCATTGTTCGAGCTTATTAGGAGACTCCTCGCAAACTATAAGCTAGAACTTGAAGCAAATGCCGCCAGGATGGACCTTTTTCAACTATAGTGTCGCTCGTTAAAGTTGAGAAGAGGGCTGTGTGTAGTGGAAGGAAGCATTGTTTTTTAGGCAAGATTTACTCAGATGACCGATTAAGCTCGTGGTGACGCAAATGAGCTAACTGTGATTTATAGGGAAGAAGTTCTGAGACGTCAACGTCGAGATCGATGTACTGCAAAATTGCCAAACTCCCCACACGTTACAACATGGCCAGCAGGATTAAAACAAATCAAACTGGCTGGCAGTATTATATATATGGAAAATGGCCTGCGACGCTTCTAAGTGTAGATCAAGAGACACATTGTCAAGCTATTGAACCGAGAAAGGAATGCAAAAGATTGAGCCAACTACTCTTCCCATCATAGTTGATGGGATAGTGCGTCAAAAAACCACAAAGATGCACAGTGAACAGCCGCCCCTTGGCTACGAAGTCTTGTAAAGGGTCCATGATGTCGGACTGCAAGCCATTCCGCAAGGGCTAGTGGCTTTCTGACAGCTGAAGGCTATCAAAAGGTATTTCTTGCTAGGCTGCACGGGACTTGCCGCTATCAATGGCATGTACCCCCTTTTATCCAAGGCGAGTTTTTCAGATATCCACCATACGCTCTCCTGTCTCTGTCTTAGTGGGTGATCGGTGGTACATCTTGGCCGAGACACACGTCACTCAGTTCAGCCTTGGGTTACTGTTATTGTTCCTGAGAGCGTGACATAGACGCACAGAAGGAGTTGGAGGCATGAGATACGAAGGACAGGAAGGACAGGAGGGCTTTGTGTGAGGGTCATCGTGGCTTTATGTTAAAGGAAGAGGGCGTATGTGCCTACAAAGGTCTTGTCGTACCTACCATGGCTCAACCATCAAGTGCCGTTAAGCTAGCCCGTAGGGCAGTACCTAAATGATAGCTTGGGTAAGTAAGGTCCGACGAAGCGGCTCTGTCGTTCGCTGTAAGTAGATATAGGGATAGACTGCTTCAAGTAGTTCATGAGAAGGATAATATCACGTTATTACAAGAAAAGCCAGTGTGAAGCATAAGATGGATGGCGGGGGGGGGGGGGGGGCTAAAAAAAGTGGGAAAAAA